>JBBMOC010000008.1:7898908-7973541 GCA_037975185.1 Centropyge bicolor
GAGAGAGAGAGAGAGAGAGAGAGAGAGAGAGAGAGAGAGAGAGAGAGATACCACCCCTAATGCACAAAGACATTTATTCATGCTTAACAATGCGAATATAACATCAGAAAGCTGTGGAACACTTCTGTCTTAATGCACACGCTGCAACGTGTCTCAAGCCAGTACTTTTCCTCAGGCAGCGATGGAGACAGAAGTCCACTTCATAACCAAGGGAAAGCCTGGCGAGGAGAAATGTGTCCCAAATGAAAACCAGCATTTGATGCATACAGCTCAAAATTTATACAAGTTTTAGGTCAAACAATTCACATACACAACATACTGAATACTATTTATTTAATTATCAAGCAAATGATGTTCATAACTGTGGACAGAAAGTGAATTACAACTATTCTGGTTTTCCATTTTTCAAGCTGAGTTGCCAAACATTTGTTGGCACCAGCTTGCATTTGCTGTTTTTCTTTGTTATATGTGATTTTAAACATTTTTGCACATCTGACAAAACCTGCAACTTAAGGCAACATCTCGAGAAATTTGTCACAGTTTCTCTGTCATATGTCATTAATCGAGAAAACAATCAGGAGGTAATGCTTCTTAAATTAAATTGACAGATAATGAAAGTGATCATTAGTTGCAGTTCTTTTCAGAGAAAATTACTGCATCATCATGTAGAGATACTGTATCAATAAAATTATTAGCTGAAAGTCAGTGACATGTTTTGTTTGAATTTGTCGGTCACAAAATTCAAAGAGGAGTTTTAAGTTAGAGCTGCAACTAACAATTATTTTCAAGATTGATTAACTGGCTGATTATTTTCATAATTAATTGATCAGTAGTTTAGTCTTTAAATTGCTCATCACAAGTCCAAAGTGACGTCTTCAAATCACTTCTTTTGTCCAACTAACAGTCCAAAACCTTCATTTACTATCGTGAATGAAAAAGACAAGCAACAAATCATCGCAGTTAAGAAGCTCTAACCAGGATACGTTTGCCATTATTGCTCAAAAAATGACTGCAACGATGAATTGATTATCAGAATAGTTGATTTCCTTTCCATCCTCGCAGCTCTATTTTCAAATGTAACTACCTCTGGAAGAAGACCTTTCTGTACATAATCAAAGATATGTTGAATTAGTTCAGATTATAATTCAGTACAAGTGCATTAAACTGAGTAAATTACCACTTGAATGAGCAGGTTGTGAAAGAGTGAAGCGAAATGCGTTTTGGGTGCTTGGAAAGCCTCCAGGCATTAAGGCTGAGCGGAGCGAGAGCGGCGACTGAAGGGCTGAGAAAAGGTTGTGCAATGCAGTCGAGATGAGTGGTTTCAATTAGCCTCTCTTCACCGTCGACCGGCGTATCTTTAAGACTGGCAATAACTTGTTTTTCTTTCCCAGTTACATGTGACTGTAAAATGCTTCAGTGTCTCCATAAAACCCATTTAATTTTATTAGCGAGGGGTAAGCACTTATCAGCGTGAACATTACACTATATACATTTTTTTTTCAACCTGAACATGGATTGTGGTTAAAAAAAATAGGCATGCAATTTACACATGTATTTGATCACTGAGTGAGCTTTTTTCATAAGGCTCCTTTTCAAAAGAGTTCAGCTTTGTGTGGCTCACAGGCACACACACACACACTCATGATGTCAGAGAGTATCCACAGTAACAATTTCTCATGCAAATAGATAGTAGATAACAGAGTCATCCATTTCAGCAGGCCACAGTCAGGGGGTTTCATCTACCTTGAGAGAAATCCAACTCTGCATCTGGAAGTCCAGCCTTCGCTTGGTCATTTTTTGAAAGGTACAAATGAGTACAGTGTTTGGTTTTTGATAAGCAGTCTCTCTCTTATCGTGTCCTTTTCCTGGAAGACTGAGATATACTGGAGATGACGGATCGCAGTTAATTTAAGTTTAAGAGTGTTAAGCCACCTGACTCGGCTCTCGCATGTACTCAAGATTGATGAGCGCTCGCCCACCTCTGCGTGAGGATTCATAATTTGTCAAAGAGTTTACGCTCCACTAATTTACTGATAATGTTTTCCAGGGCAGTTTGAATAATCAGCCGCATGCAATCTGACAGTAATAGAACAACACGCAGCTCCAGCCCTGCTTCTTTCTGTAATAATAACAATAAGGCCCGGCTTTATTTGTGGAGCGCTCTCAAAAATAAAACAAGAAAAAAACAGACTTGGCACATAGTACTTTTTTTAAAATAAATATCACAGGACAGCTGGTTTCAGAAACTTTCTTTAAGATCGATTTAAAGTCCTGTGCACCATTTTTCTAGCTGGTGGTTGAAATAGTCGAAACAGACTGGTCTTAGATGTTTCGTGAAAATGACCTCTTAGGTGTTGTGATTGTGTGGGAGCGTCTGGATCACTTAGTGCTAATCCATCTGAGAGTCATCTGTGCTTTTCTCTCACTCACCTTTGACCTTTCTCAAGCTCTCTGGTCCCAAATCCATTGCCGGTAAGGAGCTGCGGAGGGGAGGGGCGGTTTTTCGAGAGAGAGAGAGAGGGAACGTTTTCCTCTGGATGTTTCCTGTGGTTCAGAGTGTTCGTAAACGTTTCCAAGCCTCAAGGTCTCACAGGGCTTTTTCGGCAAACACTGGAGGGCAAGCACATTATTTGTTTCTGACTGACCACTAAAAGAGAAAAGGCAATCCTTAACCAAACTAATAGCTACCAGAGGGGCTGTCAAATACTGTGAGAAACACGGAGGCAAAGAGCACTGACATCGCTCCAGCAGGATGCCAGGAAGCAGGAGAGTTACTTAATCTGTCCCCGCTATAAAATAATCTCGAGTGCCCGTCTTTTGTCGCAGCTTGGTACACTCGAATCTGGTCTTGAAGGACAGGGGCACTGGGAAACTGAAACCGTGGCTGACCTACCACAATGCGCTCTTCAGTGTTTTCAGAGGGGGCCTTAGTGGCGGAAAAAAGGGACAGGAAGATAATTGAGTGGTAAGCATAGCTGAATAGTTTGCAATGGGCCCAAGGGCTTTTAAATTAAGACCCGCTTTGACACTTTAGAGGGAGCCCGGACCAGTTGTGTGAGATGAGATCCTGTCGAGGGCCACATCATGGCAGGAAAGGGGGAGCATGAGAGGTCGGTATGGAGGGAGGGGTGGGGGTGAGGGAGAGTGGCTGATGATGGCTTCAGTTTAGACACTGCCTCCCCCCCCCCCCCTGCTGCCTATGAGGCCTCCTCTGTGCTGTGCATGGGGAGGGAAAGCGAAGTGGGTTCAGGGAAGTATTAGCAAAGGAAAGGGGCGGAGAGCGGAGGGGGGGTAAGAATCCAAAGCGCAGCGCGGCACAGGACAACGTCTCCATTTAGTTCAGCCAAAAAACAGCTGCTTCTAAATGTTCCCCCACAGTGTAAGCCCTGGAGACGATGCCCCATGCAGCCTTGACAAGCCCTGCTGCTTTACTACCCCCCCAATACCAGGCATGCACAAACTAGCTGCCTCAATAGTTTACACAGTTTAGCTGATTTCTCTTACATAACACGGCATCAACAGATTCTTTGACCCGCCACTTCTTTTGGAGACACAACGCAAACTCAATCCCCACAAAATAAGCTTCCTCACTTATACCCACTTGTACGCGCTCACTCTACAACTTCTAACCTTTGGGTCGCGGTGCAGAAAGTGAATTCCAGACATCAGCCTCTAGTGAACAGTGAACAAATGGACCGTGGACCACCCCGATACTCCTCAGCTCTCCTCCTGAGCCCGAGTGTCTTACACAAATAAACTGACACAGATTTAATGACGACGGGCTTCGGGATCTTTTTCACCCTCTTTATCAAAGGATCAAACACTCATAGAGTGCCTGCACATGTGTGGGTGTATGAGTATGTGTGCGTTATTGTCATTTTCTGAATTGAAGTGCGCCATGTGTTTGGTGTAGTTTGAAATAAAAATGGTGGACAAGCCATGACTGCCACATAAGAAAAGACTCTGTCGATAAGTGATAATCCCAAATATTCAGCGGTTCCTAAAATGTACACAATTAATTTACGTCATAATATTTGGCTGCTAAAGGTGTAGTTCAAAAAAAGAAATACATGCATACAATAAAGCACATATTTAGCTCAGGCACAATCCACACGAACTGTACCACATATGATTCATTATTTATTATTTAACAGACAGTTTGTCTAAGTATGGATTAAATTATTGTGAGAATTTTAGTGTATGCACCATGAGTGTGTGAGAGAGAGATATGGAAGTCCCGGTGATTAATTTCAGGCTTTCTTTTTATTCCTCTCCAACAGCTGTTTATTTTCAGGACCAGTTTACAATCCAAGCAGGATTGAGGTCTCCTAACATAAACCAGGGACTTTAATAAAGATGGATGCTTGCTTTTATATCCCTCAACGCTGATGGTTTTTCTTGTTGATTTTTGTCCGTCCCCTGGGAATACATACATCGTATATTTCAGCACATCTTTGAGATGAACACTTGCAGCACGGCAAAGCGGAATCACTGACCCACTCCAAACTGTTTACATAAGTTAATCATCACTCCGGCTGATGTGGCATGTAAAGTTTGTGCTGCTCGGACTGAGTTGGACTATTATTTCAGGCCAGGATAAGAACTGGGCACATTAGAAAGAGGCTCCATTCATTGGTAGTAGTAATCCCACGGCCGTAGCTTCTGTATTTTCAGTCCCTCGTCAGCATCGTAGTTCTCTACAGGGATCATAGCCCAGACAATAAATGCATTATTCACCATGGACTGCATTTGCAATTCTCATTCATTTTGAATCTAAAATGTAATCAGTATCTCTAAATACTGAATGTAGCAACCAATTTCCTAAGGTTAAAGTTGACATTTCAAATTCCGAATAAACTCAAGGTGTGTTTTTGCACAATGGTAAACAGATGTTGCTTGCTTGAACTTTTTTGAATGCTGTTCAGTTATGCAAATGTGACATGAGAATCTGCATATTCATAAAACAGCCGCCGCTAAATTTCCACCATGGCGTTGACCTAATTTTTATGGATCACAGATAACATAATAATTATGCTGAAGCAGATGTGGGCTAATGTTCTGCGTTCTTGCACACATTCAGAAGCGTTTAAGGTATTTCCCTTTCCCTGTCCCGTCGGTTAGACCTGCTCTTCTCAGGTTCAAGTGCAGCTTTAAGTGATGCTTGTGCATAATTTAACTCCCCAAACCACATATCAATACGGTAACTGCATGTTTATGTCGGAAGCAATTAGCTTTGAAATTGTTTTGGGGTGGGGCGGGGGCTCTGGTGACAGAAGCGAAGCGTGTAATCGAAGCGAGGGGAAGGGTGATTTACGCTGGTCAAGACGACCTCAACTCATGCAGGAAGTGAATACTGTTTTGAGGTCAGCAAGCCACGAGGCACCTACTAGACTTACCTTATGAAATCCATGTGAGCGGCTGGTGTGAAGTGTGTGTGTGTGTGAATGTTTCTAAGGGAGGCCCAATTAAATCTAATCACAACACCCACAATAGCGGCGGTGAACGATGGTGTGAGCGGTGATACACTTTACAGAACTTAGCTGGTGGTCCTCGGCCTCGTGGGCGAGCGGATGAAATAATGTGCGTTTTCATCACCTGCATGAAGGAATTTATGTGGGATATTTTAAAAGAAGGAGGTGTTAGCATACAATCCTGTTCAAAAGTTTATATTAATGTTTTTCTTCTTTCTATTCTACCAAAGATTAAAAACAATATAATTCAGACACCAAATCTGTTACATTTTAAATACTGTTGGCTCCAAAAGAAGAAGAATGAAATGATTAAAACTCGAATTTCGTCAAAGTCCAGACTGTGTTGCATGATGGGGGGAAGAATACTGATACTTTATTATCAAGTGGGTTTTATTTTCCATTTCAGTGTCAGATTAATTTTCTATTCCCGTTTTATGGTGATTGTCTTTTTTTATGTGAAGCACTTGGTGCATGTAACTTGTTGTGGTGCTAAACAGATAAAGTTTATTATTACTGTTCTAATCATTTCCCCCCCAAATGCCCTTTGACTTATAATCTGTTTTCAGTCCAGAAAGTGACTCTAGATCATTACTGAAGCACAATGGTGCACCTGGATTCTCAGAATATTTTATTATATAAAACATATTTTTTAATATTTTGTTTAGGCCCCTGCAATCTACTCAGTGTTTAGATGGGTTTAGATTTATAAAAGGCTTACACTGTGATTTGTCGGTCCATCATATGTTCTGCTTCTATTCTGTCATCCAGTTTCAATAGTGCCGACTCAGACAAACCTTCTATTTCCATTTTGAAGTTTTAACCTAAAACAGGAAGCTGCTCCTGTTTAAATCTGCACAGCTTTTGTTTGCTGAGCCACCAATTTCTTTTAGCAATGACTGTTGATTTCTTATGTTCTTATTTGCTCAGAGACATCTTTGTCTCTTTCTGCCCTTCCAGTTATCAGTCTGGTTGAACCATTGTGGAGCCTTTTATTCTCTGCGTAGAAAATACCTCATTTTTGCAAACCCTTGATACAAAATAACATCCATTTGTAAAGAGGACGGGCATAAAAGCCTTCTGACTGTATTGAATCAAGCTTTTGTGGCGAGCGATTCCAAACTTTTTGAACGTTATTGTACATGAAAGATTAAACAAACTTTTTTGGATTTCCATTTACCCAGCCTTACAAAAACGTGACTTTAGTTCTCAACTCGCTCAGACAGAGAGGCAATGAAATGTTTTAATGTGTATTTTAAAAAAGTATCAATGTAATAAATGAGGCTGGAATGACATTATACTTGTTGTAAGACTTAAAAAATAAGCACTCACCTCCCCTAGAAAAATAATATTGTAGCAAATGTTGGTGAAGTTGAATATGTGATGGAGTTGGAGTGGTGAAGCAATCAAGGCGCACACAGTTATAATGTCTGAAACTATAATTTCTCTTCAGCTTAAACCTCATTACAAGCGTATTCTCTGCTGTCTGAGACCATTTGCCAACGTTGTGCGCACACGTCGTCAGCAGCGGTGGTGAGTAGTGATGCTTTCCAGATTATGACTGACTGCTGACACGCACGCACCTACGCAGACACTCGCACATAATCACACGACCGCAAACTCAGACCCTTTTTTTCCTGTAACACATGTACACTAATTTTTACACACATTCTCCAGCCCACACAGGCACACACCCAGACACCCATGTCAAAGTGTGCCAACGGCAGTGGAAATATGGAGCACATTTTCAAGGCGCTCACCGTGTCCTCAAGGAGAAATCCATTTTAAATGTTCCCGACCTCATTGATTCTGAAAGACGAGCCGAGCCAACAGTTGTGTTTTGTTTATCAGCGAGCGATACGATCGCTCCAACTCCGAATCAGCTCGCATAGCGTGCAGCCAAGGCCAAAGGAGGGGGATCAGACACTGGTTGAAAGAGCAGCCAGCCAAAGGCGGACTGGGGGTGGGGCCGCGTGTGAATACAATTATTGTGTTATTATTGCAGAGGCGAGATAGCACTAGCCTTTCACTTTGGTAATTGAATCCAAGAGAGAAGCTAATTGGTTTTCAAATGAAGCATTAAGAAACAAAACCAAGGACTTAGGATAACAAAAGAAAAGTGTGTCCAGTCGCTCTGAGTGCAGGGGTGGAGAAGAAGTGATTAAAAAGAGACAAGATTGAAAGAAAATTGCCACATTGGAAAGATACTTTGCAATGAAAATTAAAACTGTAATGATCAAAAACGCTATATAATACAGATAATGCTGATAAAAGAAAGTTGAAAGAAAAACCCGCTCATGACCTAAATCAGTCCTTTAGCTCGTTTTACACGGCCGAAGTAATGCCAAGTAAAGTGCCAAGCAAAACACAGCGAAACCCCCCTTGGTATTTACATCATTAGGACAGAAAAAGAAAGTCCATCTGTCCGGCAGTCTTTGGTGTAGCTGCCATTGTGAGCTGCCCTTCACTAATCAAGTATGTCTGCGGATAGCCAGGCTTTTGATCCCGACACAGGCGTTTACAAAGTTAGCAGCGTGTGTGGGCCGCAGCCACGGCCTCGCTTGACGTGGATATGCACGCACACACACACACACACACACACACATACACACACACGCATTCACACACATCAACAATAGTCCGAGTCTGCAGCCACTGAGGCACCTTCCCACAGTAACTGCGGAGCACATGTTGTCAGCTTCATGACTGGTAGCTCAATCAAGGAGCTGTTGGCTTTTTTAAATGCTATGTCAGGTTTCTAAGCAAGCGTGACTGGCATGAGAGCTGCATTTGTTGTATTCATCATTTCACTTGCAGTCGGTGAGAGTGAGCTCCTCCGCTGTGGAGTCTGTGCTCAGTTAGAGAATATCATCAAAGAGAGCATTTCAGGAGGTATTTTTTAATGATGAGATGTAAATTTATTTTACTGATTTACCCATTTTAAATCTGACTTGCTGATCTCTACTTCTACAATACTGATGTGGGAGCTGAGACTGTTCCCACCTTCAGCTGCCAGACTGAGCGCAATCTGGAATTTTGCATTTGGAGTTTAATGAACTGATGAAGCCCAGTTTTTGCTCAGGTGCAAATCTCTGACACTGATGTTGAGTCCTTCCAGTGGGTTCATACTTTTAACTTTGACCTGACAAGCAACGTTAAAGGTCTGATGTGGGTGGTTGTTTCCTTTAAATCCACCACATAAGACCCTGATTTGATGGTCTGCTTTAGGGACTTGAGAAACAAATTTTTGAGAACTAATTAATTTTCTGAATGTATGTTGCAAAACAATAATGTCAAACTCATGTGGATGCTGCCGGAAACTTGCAACAAGGAGTCATGGCAGAGAGGAAGACACAGTGTTAGTTGTAATGTCTGAAAAATTATCATTTCAAGTGCTTTTCAAATGCTGAAACATCTTTTTATACAACATGGGCTTAAATTCCCGGAATGCCATGCATTTGACACACAAGTGCTGCTGCTTCACAACCGAGCAGCATGCCTATTAAATATTCGTAAATACAGTATGTCTCCCATTGTCATACTACATATCCTTTGTTATAATAAGATCAGTGCCATGCAGGCAGGCTTTGCTAGGTTTCCTTTGACTAAAAAACCTTGAATGAAAATGAATGCAGTACAAATATTCTTTTATTTCATTCTAGATGATGACAGACGGACTTGCTCTCAGGCTCCAGCCAGCTCGGCTAAAATTGATCAGGACTCAATAAGTGAATCGATAAAGAATCAGACCGATAAGCAGCACCGATAATGGCAGTGGTATCAATACAATCTTATCAATTCCCATCACTAGTTCTTTATCGGGTCTCAAAATGGTTCCAGAAATTCGACCTACATTGTAAATTAAAAGCATAATTTAAAGAAAGTGTTGTTTATTTTAAAATCAGAATCTTGAGTAACTGAAAGAGAACAGTAGTTAAAAACATCTTCCCATCCTCATCTCAGATTCAGCTCAGACCTTCTGTAATGGGAAAGTGACTTTATACAGCCACTTACACTCACTCAGTCCAGATCCATCACAGATTTTAAGGTTATCTGAAACAGAAAAGATTTTCAGAAGGGGGGTTGTTAAGAGCCATGTGGTGATTCTATCTGTGTCTTTTTCATCTTTATGTGTGGTGTTACTCATGGAGGAGCAGACAGGACACACATCAACATTCAGGAATGATAACAATGGAACCACTCTGACATCAAAGTGCAGCCGTTTATGCTTTATTGAATTGCCAAAAAGCCATGTTGGTTGTTTTTATGCCCAGCCATGAACCTGGTTAGATAAATAATATCAGCATAAGTACCATTTTCTGTAAAATGTGTGTCTGTGCATGGAGTCATATTTGTCGTCTCAGGTCATCGTGCCATAGTTAATGTGCTCTGTGGCATCTCAAGGATCCAAATACAACCTTGTTAGGGACATATTTACTTGTTCGAAACCATCTCACATCTCAGCTTCTTCAAAACATTCATGTTCCTTCAGGAGGAGGCTCCTTGGTTGATGCATAACAAGCACACTCAAAGAGGGCCTGTGGCACCTGTTGCTGACGCTCGATAACAGCGAGGCCTGGTGGAGGAGCTGTCAACTGGCTCCTCTGGGACTCTGAGGGATTGGGTGAGAGAGCCACGGTCCAGTAAGTGTGACTGGTCGGAGATGTGGGGTTGACTCCGGGCTGGTCCTGTAGCCATCACCGGCGCGCTGCGCTCCTGCCCATCCTTCATCCAAGAGCGAGGAGAAAAAAAAAAAAAGTACATTTCCTGCCTGAGTCGACGGCTCACGCTGCCATGCTGCCCGAGCCTTCATTTCACCTTTTGACAGTTGTCAGCGCCGTGCTGCCATTTCCCTGCACCTGTGACTGACCACTCTAAGCAGCTCCCTCTGGTTTCAATAAAACACGGAGCATGAGAAAGTGGATGTAGCCTGTGAGTGCTGGCTTGAATTGTTGGGTGAGATACTGTCAATTGTTTAATTTCAACTCGGCTCATTTTCTGGCCTTTGGACCTTGTAATATTGATTCAAGTCAATTCAACAAAGCTAATAAAGGCTCCCTGGCAGTGCAACTTAGCGTTGGCATGCTTGCTGTGTAACACTGCCAATAATGTGGCATGAGTTGACAGATAATATAGTACAAATCCTTGTACTTCATCCCTTTGGCTCCCTCTCCTCTCAGCTACAGTGCTCCCACTGTGAGGCCTTAATCATATATACACCGAGTTAGTGTTTATGAGAGCTGTATGATAGCATTATGCAGCAGGTGCCAAAGATCTTTTTTTTCTCGCTTTCTTTCACATAAACAGCTAAAGTGCATTTATTGTAACAAATGTGATGCTTTTACCGCTGATTATTTTATACCTGACTGTTCTAGGTCAGTGTAACTCACAATGTTTTGAGTCTCATCACAGCACATTTCATCACACCGTTTGCTCATTTTGACTGTGTTACAGTACCACAGCGTTATGTTTGCGTGTCTGTAATTTTTCCAGGCTCATTTGACTCTCACTTAGAGCATCTTTCACATTCCAGCTGCGTCTATCTGTCTCCCCTCGAGGGGAGGATCCCCGAGCCGTATTGACGCCCTGGGAAAGGCCCTGGAAAAATTCATGGAGACTGACGTGAGAATCTGAGATGCAGAACGTCCAACACTGTGGAGAATGTGTGCGCCACATTTTCATGGCTAATCATTCTGAAGTGCAGTGGATGGCTTACAATGAGCACGGTGAATTATGCACATTACACCAGTAAGCTTCTGTAGAATGCAGCCGAGCTGTCTGGCAGCTTTTCCACAAGAATATCAATCAGAGTTGCTACAATATGATGACAAGTCCAGCTAGAGCAACACGGTGGAGATGATTCAGGGGCTGAGTGATTTTACAGCCCGTGGAGGGAATGCTGGCTTTGGTTAAATACGTGCTCAGTGTCATAATCAGGCATTTCTGTCAGGTGAATGTTGAATGTGTGAAGAAAATGCATGATCGATATTTTAAGAAAATCTCAAATATTAATTTAAGTAATTGTGACTAGTATGATGCTCTATGTTTTAATGGCAGGCCTAACCAGGGGGTGAGGAAGCAGCTCCTACACAGAATGCAATGCAAAGTTTAAATCAGCTCACAAAATGGCGTCTGGCGAGAGCCTATTCAGCTTTATCTTACAGCTAGAAGCATTTGTGGAAATGAAATGCATCTCTGAACCAATCAACAGAGGGACATCAACAGGGACTAAGAGGCGAGATCTGAGCCTTGCATGCAGATCTGTTGAGCCTCCCCGAAGCTTGTCCGTTTGCTGTGTTCCTTTTCCAGGCTCACTTGACAGGGAGCATCGAGAGGACGTTTACTCCAGCATGCTCAGGAATCCATAGTAAAGATCTTATTGACATCTTCCTCCCACTGTCAGACGTGTAGGCTTTTGCAGAAATCCCTCTCTGGATTTTTCAGTCCAGACAGATAAACACAGCACAGGTAGGCACAATTTGCATGGGCCTGCACACAGAAGCATAAGCACAGATAGGACAGTATGTTATTTGCTTTTGGGGTTTGCTCCCATTTATTTCTCTTTTTCTTGCTTGCATTTTGTAGTCCATCTGAACTTCCCTGCTCTCCAGCCACATCAAGCAGAGGCAGTGAGAGAACGAAATATGAGAGAGAGAGTGAGTGAGAGAGAGAGCAATTATGATCAGACTGGAGCAAAAACAATGACATAAACAAAAACGGCAGAAAGCATGAAAAGTTGTTAACAGACCTTTATAGAAAATAATATACTATTGTTTGGATGGGGGCAAAGCAGGATTTCTGTGTGTCAACACCACATGGAAAATTATAGTATCAGGCAAACCCAAGAGGAAATGAAAAAAGACAAGGGAACAAACAGAGATTAGCATGTTTATCTGTCATGCGAAGAAAAACTGCAGTTTTCAGGATGCTGTGCTGGCGTTCTGCTCGCTGTTCTTCAAACCCACAGCATTGCAAATCAGTATTAGCTTACTGTATATTTCAATGCACTAAACTATACTATAGCAAGAATATGAGATTGCGGACAGAATTACGCCCTGAAGCCAATGGCAGTAAAATTAGGCAAGATGAAGCGAGCCTGTACTTTTTGTGTGTCTGGACCTAGCTCGTCTTGGTGGTAACAGTTTCTAACAATGTAATTGCTTGGTGATGAAATACTGTTTGAACAATATTACCATCATATCCCCATAAATTATGAGTTCAAGTGTTTATATAATTATACCCCATTTTACCAAGTGTGGTCTTTTAGGAACTATTAGAAATCTAATGGACTAATCTGCGCTCAAGTCAAAGCACTACTATAGTCAATCTTTGTATTCGACAGCACCGTATCCCATTTCTCTCAGCACAGTCTGCTGCCAGTCTCTATAATTCAGAGCCTGTCATAGCCTGGATTACTCCCTGGCTGTCTCAAACAACACCTGCTAGACTAGACACACTCTGCATCAATGAATGGAAATATCCCACATGCACGCCGTGACCCAGAAGAACTTGCAAAGAATACCATAACGTTGCCCCTAACACACCTTGCAGACGCGACGCGAGCCTCGTCCGGCAGCTCGCTTGGCAGCAAAAACGTCCTCACGGAGAAGTCTGAAAACCTGGTGAGTCTTCTTGTTAGCTTGATACCATTTGCAGACCCGCTAAGGCCTCGGGTTGAGTTCTGGCAGGAGAGCTTCCAACACGACTCTGCAGACTTTTACATACCTCTGTTTGAGTTCACGCTACTCAGATGAAGAAGCAGCTGAAAAGCTTGACGCATTAGAAGCTCAAATCAGCTCATGTCTGGATGGATGTTTCACCAAATTAAAGGAAAGAAAAGGCTCTGGGCAAGCACATTCGAAGGAGCGAGGAAACCCTCTCGGGTTTCAGCTGTCCGCCGACAGCCCTCAGCCGCTCCGCCGAGCGAACGTGAGGGGAAGGCCAGAATGTGAGCCGCCCTCACACACAGAGTCAACATGCGAGCCGGGGGGTTAATCCCGTTTCAAACAAGCTAGGTTTAACCCTCGTCAACCCTACCACCAGCGCCGCTAACGCTACCACCCAAAATGAAATATCAGGACTTCTCGCGTCCACACGTGCAACTACATAAGTGCACAGAGCATTAATTTGACTCACAGTAAAACACATGCACACACAAACATATTTTGTCTACACACACACACACACACACAAAGAGGACCTCAGTGTGTCGTTTGTTTGGTGTTGCCTACATTTAAGCAGCTGTGTCGGTGGTCAGGCGGCAATCTTGACAGCTGAAGGCCTGTTGCTCCATAAAACCGTACCTCCAGGCTTTCACAGTTTAATGATATCTATAACTAATATGCTTCAAAATACACACACACATAGCAGGTGATGTGCAGGCTCGCATGGACAAACGTTTTTTTACATTTCTTTCCTTAATGCAAGTCTGCAAACACACATACACACAAACATGCAAACATGAGCAGGCAGGTGATCTGGCCTTTCTCATAGCCAACACCGCCAGAGTGTTAGCCCACTCCCCCCCCCCCCTCCTTAATTCCATGCACTCATAACTTCTTAATGGAGGGACTGGCTACTCAAAAAAAATAAAAAATAAAAAGATGCCTTGTTGAGCCATGTTGGAGGGGGACCCATAACTCTCCACATTTCATTTTAATACCATTTTCTGGTAAATTTCAAGCATGTCAAAAGGTCTTCTCTTGTAACATTGTGAAATATTGAGTTTCACAATTCCGCCGGCCCTGCTGAATCCAACACGTTTAAAGCCACAGACTGGTGAATGAGAAGTGACCTTGAATGTGCTGACCTTGCATAATTCCTACCAAATGTGTTACGGCAGAAGCTCCATTCGAAAGTTGGATTCTGTGAGACAAATAGGCGCTTTCTGTGTTTTCAGCATACGTCCCCCCCCTATCTCTTTAGGCTTTATTTAATAAGCACTCCAAATCCGGTTAGATCCAATAGAAGAATTTCAATTGGATCCCTGCAGAGCAAATATGGAACAAAGGCATGGTGTAGACACGAGTGACTTTATGTTTTGACTGCATGTTGTTTTGAAAGATGTTGGAGTAACGCAGTCAGACATCTGTAAGTGTGTTAGTTCCTGTTCTCAGATTGCAGGTGTGCATTAATGTGGCATAGTATTGTAGTATTAGTATTTCACATTAGTGAAAGTGATGCAGTTTTGTGTGTATCTCCGTCTGTCCATGTGCTCACAGACTCCTGGCATGTGCCTTCTGTGAAAGTCTCTCACATCCTTGACGAAACCACTTGTCAGACAGTTCTCCAACACGCGCGCTAAGCATTACTTTAATTGCAGATGGCATTTGAAATGAGTTTAAAAAAAAAAAAATCTATCCATCAAAGCCGCCTCCGTTCAAACGAGGGAGAGGCCAACCTTTGTGACTTTTAATATGCTCTACCTTCCAAGTTGTAAGTCTGTAAGTTTTCCTGGGGACGATGTAAAACCGTATTATAGAGAACAAATCAGTTAATAGCTTCTTTATGGCATATCCTAAATGCCTCATTTAAAAAGCTTTCAACTCAATAGCAGTCCTCCCATGTGGCCTGACTGCATACATAGATAATTAACAGACACTCTGCCATATTAGCTCGAATTGGGAATGAACATTTTTATCATCTACCCAATGTTTGCCAACCATTGTCACACAGTGTAGTCGCACTTCTTTTTTTTCCCTCTTCTCCCTTTGTGTGCCTCTGACTATTTCACGCCCGCTGCAGTGATGGAATTTGTTTTGTATGCATAAATTCTTCATAAGGCTACATATTGACTCTGCCAGATAGTGACAAAATCGAGCAAGCGACAGACAAGAGGAATAGTTAATAGTTTAAAGCGTCATCAAAATTGCTCTGCCTTCAACAGAGAAGACTGTATTTCTCTTAAATGCCATATTCTGCCTTCTCCCAATGAAATGGCAGACGTGCTGCACTGTTATTGTCACCTGTCATGTCAAATATGATAAGAAAAGGAACCGCTGCAAAGGAATACACAAATAGGCACCGTCTGGGAGGGAAGGAAAGGATGCTGGACTTTATCTCTGTGTTCTCTTTTGCAAGTAATATTCTACAGGCTTTACAATGCAGAGTAAGAAAGGAGTTTAAAGGAGGTCTGAAATATTGAATTGTCCTCACTTTTTGTGTGAGGAAATGAAAACTTTCTGTATTGATTCTTCAGCTATTGTGCATATTTTAACAAGATAATTAAGCCTTGTATGAACTTATTTGTGGAAATGTCTCAGCTTCAGGCCTCTGAGTTCATCCATGGCTGACTAACATTTGAGAGCTGGCATTCCTGACATGTGATTTTACCATCTTGTCAACAAGCCTGCATAGTGCTGGCTATGTACTGTTACTGTACATTTGCAAGGACCCATCATGCTTTTTGGTTTGTAGTCCATTCAGAAGCTAGTAAGCCTGCCTTGCCAATGTTAGCAATGATGATATCTTTGTTTAGTTCAACACTTGCTGTCCTCAATTCTGATTTTATTCACGAGTTCTCTGACCTTTTAGCTCTTTTTATGTCTCGTTTTGACAGAGTGCTTCTTTTAGGTGATTTTAACATGCATGTTTACTGCCCTTCTGGTTCCTCTTTTACTGAGGACTTTATGGACATTGTAAACTCTTTTAATCATGTTCAGTCAGTTGAGGCCTGCAGTCTGGACACACCCATTACACTGCTCTGTCCTCCGGTTTTATTCCTGTTGAACTCTTGTTGAGTGTGTCCGACCAAGGTCCTGCTTTCACCTCCAGCTCCGATAGTGTTTGCTTCGTTTCTTCTTGCATCCTAAATAGTAACTCTGGTTTTAACTTTCACTATGTCTTCTCAGATGCATCTCCACATTTCAAGTACAGAATGCTAAAAAACCTTTATTTCCTGAGGAATTACCAAATAGTTTTAATATCACATTCAAAGCACTACTGGATTCTATAGCAGCTGCTAAAATAAAAATAAAAAATTTAAATAACTCACAGGATCCCTTGGCGAAATGAAAACACCAGAGAAATAAAGAAAATGTGGACCAGCAGAAAGAAAATGGGAAAATAACATATTGCACATTCAAAACTCTAAAAGAACTGATGTTCATGCATCATAAAGATTCATCCAATCATCCAATTGTCGCTCCGTCCTATTCCCAAAAAATGTGACCAACCTGCGACACAAATCAAGGGAGGCATTAAGTGATTTCTTGGCAAAATTGACTCTTAATTTCAGTTTGACTTTCAAAGTATGTTCGACATTTAGCCTACGTGAGACAGGGTTTGTTCCCTTCAGAAAGTGAATGCACTGGAGACGTACTGCGGCAGAAGCACGCCAATAGTATGAGAAAAGTAAAAAACAAAACTTTCTGGGGAAAAAAAAACAAGAGGAGGCAAGAGAGCAATGGGTGAACGTGATGTAATTAACCTATACTCATCCAGACAAACATTGTTGGACAGGGGGATTGGGTAGGCGAGCTGTGCAGTCTCTCAACTGAAGCTGCTAGTTTCTAAGCTAATTAGGACTGTGTTGTGGTACAGTGTGAATGGGTTCCCATGTGGGCTCCTGATTCGTCGGCTGCGTGCACATCCAGACTGCTCATTTGTGGCGAGGTATGACAGCGTGAGACCTGAGGAGTCAACGAGAGGACGCGCAGGATGAGAGAGGGAAGTGAGCGTGTTGGGATGAGAACAGGAGTGGAAATGGAAAAAAAAAACGATAGAGGGAAATTAAGCAGTGGAAATCAAAGCGCGGAAGAAGGATAGAGGAAAGGGAGAAGAAGACAGACAGACAGAGAGCGTTGAATTGGGGTGTCTGGGAAGGTTAATCTGCTTCTCTTCACAGCTGTGTCTGTCAAGTGGTGCAGCTACAAATAAAACACCTCCTTTGAGATTCTGTTGCAAGGAAACAATAACACCTTCAATGCAGACGTGCAGTTTTTGTGCCTGGAAATGCACCTAGAAAGTAAACCACCATGCAGCAACATCATGACTTTTCACCATAATGCTATAAGAGGAAGTCATATTTATGTTATAATCAAATAGTTAGTGAGATGGATTTTACAGTATGTGACTGCGTGACACGGACTTGGTGTGCTGTGAAAGAGAGAGCAAGTTGTCTTACTACATGTGCAGAAATAAATGTAATGACCCACATGACTACATGCAATATAAATGCAAACAAGCTAGAGTCTGATGTTGAAATAGTGATGTGCAAGGTAGGACTGTCATGGTCAGGGTAGTAAATATATCATATGCGACTCTGATAAATGAGTTCTGATTGAAATCTAGTATTGGACTATTTATCAAAATCATTACCAAACCACAACCAAGATGATTTATTTATCTCACCCGAACCAAACCGCTTCAAATTAACCCAAAGTTCAACTGAAAATTATGTGTCACCTTCCCATTGTCCCACAATCCTTTGGAGGTAAAGGAACAGATCCTTATTCATTTTCTATCATTCTACAACATGTTATCGCTGTTTCAGGGTTTGCACTCGTTTCATGAACTCTTGCGACTATGTTAGGGTGCAACAAAAATATCCCTTAGCAAGATAGCAAACAGGATTTTCTGTTCTGTCAAAAATAGGAAATTACTCTAAATTGCTATTAGGTTGAACTTTCAAAAAGCTGTTCCAGGCTGTGTAGACTTTTTATGGTGCATCCATCACAGGGCAGTCAGTAGGGGATCTATTATCCTGGTCTCTGTGCTTCCCACACTCGACCGGTAACAATGCACAGCAGCCCAGGTTCATATCCTCTTCTGGGCTTTGATCTCTTTTACAACCTTAAAGCAATCTCACGCACACCACATTAAAATCTTGGTAATGTCAACCGCACTGTGCCATCCACCGTGAATCATGCAGGACTCTCGTATATGCATATACCAACACAGAGTAAAGATGAAGAGCCCTTCAAATTCACTTTCCTACTAAGGCAGCAAGGTTGATGTGTGGGAGCTGAATGCGAGCAGGAGCGCAAGGCTGTAATACACTTTTCTGATTTATGTGTATTCATGTTACAGCCGCTGCTCTGTAAGGTCGTGCGGCTCTCACCAACATACATGGTGCAGGTAACAATGGGACGGTCTGAAAGAGGTAGAGAAAGCTTCATAATGTGCGATTTTTCTTTTTCTATTTTTCTCTTTCACAGGCAGCACATTTTGTACAACTGCTGACCATAAAGTGGGCACCAAAAAAAAAGTGTTTTTCTCAAGGGTGAAAAAGACTGGTCCATTTCCCATTTCTAGTTTTTTACAAAGTGAAATGAACATGTTTTTTAAACAGGGCTGAAGGGTGAAATCATCTCTGATGTGATGATGTCGTGATGATGCTGTCGTCTGCTTAGAGCCATTTATGTTGTACAGTCGTGCTAAAATTACGTCGCAGTGAAAACATGGAGCAGCTTGCTTTGGAGGACTTAATCAACACTAAGAGTCGTGTGTAATACAGTGCTAACATTTGATGTGAATCAGGATATGCAGTCATCATTGGACAGAGTCTCGCGCTGTGTAGATTCCCTGTCATTCATTTTAACTGGGTTAAATTTTACCGCAGCAATTTTTAAAGCTCCTATATTTTATGAAGCTCTGGATCAGGACAACGACAGTGTTATGCCCAGCCTTCATTATGAAATGCCAGGTGGAAGGAAGTTACAAGTAAGTTTCCTTTGGTTTATTGTTTTCATTTCCATTAAGTTTATATACCTGTAGGTCACTGTGCCTGTATGACTGATTTGGGCTATGCCATCATAAAGCGGTGAATCACTCTTTGATTCCTGTTACTGCGTTATTCTATTTCCTTTTTGGCTTTGGATTGTTTTCTTTTTCTAGCAAAGCATAAATGTGTAATTTCCTCCCTCAACCTGCGGCAAATTCAGGACAACGGGCCATTTTCACATATTAGGAGATATAAGAGGAACAGTAACACGAGTTCAAGATTGATTTTGACATCGCACACATGCAGATTGGAACTTAGAATATGTTGGAGAAACCTTAGTGTCACGAAGAAAGTTGATTCTTCCTGCTGGCCCAAATACTTGAGTCAGTCATTTGTGAGAAATAGTCTTTACCATGAGTTAGAATCTTTTCTGTTGCTCACTTCTGCAACATGCATCTAGAGCAACTCTGTACAGCATCTAAATAACATGTTTGTAAACACAGAGGGCGTTGGATGCATCTGCATTTCTGAAAAAGGTTTTCCATTCCTGTGAATTCTTTACTGCGCTCCCGGTGTATACATTTGCACACAGTGTCCCTCTCTTGTCAAGCTGTTTTTCTTTTTTAATATAAAGCTGGGTCTACACTACAATATAAAGCATTTGTATTGTATGTGCATAGCTCTTTTCTAGACCATAGTTTAATAGCAGTAGCTTTCATAAATGTGCACGAAAGTCTCAGGATAACTGGAAAAAAAAATCTCCATTTGGCTCAAGTGTGAAAACGTGTTTGAAAAAGTGTGTTTCTCTCTCCTTGTATCCACACCAGTGACATCGCAAAAGCCCGATCTTAGCTGGAGCTTATTACTTCGCTGTACCATCAACCCATTGACCACAGCTCTGATTGCATAGCCAAGAGTAGCAATTTCAGGATTTGAGAGCGATTGATTGAGCGGTCTTAAACCAGATGTTTGCCGTGTGTCCCCTCACTTCCTGAAGGGAACCCTCCTGGTATGAAAAGCTTCGACAAGCCGAACTTGTAGGTCACGTTGCGGCAGAGCTTGTGATAAAGCGTATTAGCATTTTGATAACGTGCTTTAGCCCAGAGCTGTCTCCACCTCTTCTCACTTTGGTTTTGCAGGGTGAGTTAACACA
This sequence comes from Centropyge bicolor, assembly GCA_037975185.1. Taxonomy (NCBI): domain Eukaryota; kingdom Metazoa; phylum Chordata; class Actinopteri; family Pomacanthidae; genus Centropyge; species Centropyge bicolor. Next base: position 7,919,193 of record JBBMOC010000008.1, read on the forward strand.
CAAGGGGGGATGATGAAGTATTCAGGAGTATCAGGTGGATTTTTTTTTTGCAGTCAAATATACGGAAACATCCCGTATTTTCATAATGGAAATAGTGGATCATCTGACGACTCATAGTAAAACTGGTGCTGCAGATTAAATGGTATGATTACTGCAGCCACGATTGGGATCTGATGTCCTAAAGTAAAGTGCATACTGTAATGTGCCCCCCTTTACAAAGGTCCCTTTGTTCCAGCGACTGGGGGGTCTGTGCACCCCCGTACCCCCCTCCTTCCTACTCCCCCCCCCCTTGTCTATTAAGCACACTGATTCCCAGTTCAAATTGGCCCCCTGTTATTAATCCCAATCACCCGGAACACATCGACCACAGCGCACCACGAAAACACATGTGCCCCCACCCCCCAGCTCGGCGCACTGATTCTAATTAATTAATTACATCCCAGGTGATTTTACTTTGAGATGGAGAGAAGAAAAATAGAAAAGGGAGAGAGAAAAAAAGCCTCCCACAGGCACCACCAAATTGGCAACAAAAGCTCCCCAGCAAAAGAAAAAAGGCCCAGTTCATTACTTGAGGGAGAGTCAGCTTCTTGTAGCTTCCTAACTACTGCTCTGCTGTCCAAGACCAAAATACTCTGTTTTTTCCCCCCTCTTTTTTTTTTTTTTTTCTTGAACTTGTCTGTCTGCCACCCACAGAAACCCTTGCCAAAAACACACACTGGAACTAACCCGCAACAAATTGATAGCATATTTAAGTATTCAGGATTATATTTTTTGAAGAGAATGGGTTGAAAAAAAGGTGGTTTTGAGCAAATCATATTTCTGGCCGAGGCTTTACTGGATTGCGAGGGAGCTTTTTAGCATAGCACTGGCACTGTGTTAAATAAAACAGGACTACATGTTTGATATATCTCATTTATTTGAAAGTCAAAGGATCTGCACATTCTTTCATGTCCCTCCAGTTTGCTTTCCTCCTCGTTCAGGATGCTCAGCTCCATCAACACAGAAAAACTTTCTTCTTGCCCCTCTGACGTTATCGAAGTAATCTGCTGATGCGAAAATGTTCGACTCTGCACTTTTCTCGTGCACCATGTTTAAATAATGATTTCCATCGATAATCTTAGGCGGCATCTTTATCTGTATAAGTTCAATTTGAGCTGAGTTTGTCAGTGCAGGAGTTTGCAAAGTGCTGCAAGATTCATTTGAGGAGAGGGGCAATCAAAACTGAAGCAGGCTGTGAGTGAAGACTGTGACACTTAGACTGACAAAGTAATTGCTGAAGTGTGTGTGTGTGTGTGTGTGAAAGTGATTCTCATATAATTTGTCTGGAACATGTGTCGAGAGTTACAAAACACTAATGTACCATGACTGTACCACGGACATTAGCATTTCTCAACAGAGATTTTAGGGCAGCGTTGTCATCAAGTTGCATGTCGACCTTCAATGTCTTTTTTTCCCCCTTTTTGATTAAACACTTAAATATTTGAATGAGATCATAAAAATGACTAAACAAGCAACATCTAACCTTAGGAAAGGTTGCGCCAAGTGAAAAGAAATTAAAGTGGTGTTTTTAAAGGAGAGTGTGTAACAAAAGCTCTGGCTGAGAAGACTGTACTTGAATGATGGAGGCAATAGAAATTAAATCTTAGGTAGCATTTTATAGAACTAAATAAACTCTTCCTCCAGAGGGTAAAACATTATCAGCTGCACTTTTGCAGAACATTTAAATATACATTTCTCCAGGGGGGCAACCTTGGCTGGATACATAAAAAACATGTTTCTAAGACTTTTCAACACAGAGACCTATGTTATGGATATCCTCCTCGTTTTCTCTTCCAGGAAGTTAACTGCTCTGAGCTTTCACTGGTTTATTTGAACTTTAAGTTTTTCACTTTTTTTTCAAGTGTAGAAATCACTTTTTTAGGCAGCTTTAAGAAAATGGCTACTTTGGCATGTGGTGAAGCCAATGCATTCTTCTTTTTGGCTCAAAAATACAAAGGGAATGATGGCAGCGTTTCTATGCCATCAACATTCTCGCAAAAATTGTCAGATTGTCAGAAATTGAGATGCTCTGTGCTTTTCACTGCATATATATTCTTATACAAACCTTGAAGCCTGAGCTTTTACTCAGAGGTAGATGGACCGCTGCAAACAGCCTGTATAGGCAGGTTGTATATTCTCCCTCTCTGTCCTCGTGGATTGGTGCCACCTACTTTTCTCACCTCTCTTTGAATCTGCAAAGTGCTTCAGATGATCTGATAATCTGTTGGCATGTTCTTATGCCCAGTCCTCCTTAGGCACCTCCTCACCTACATTAGCACTCACGGGGACTCTGGCAGGCTTTTACTGAACGACCGAGTGCCAGGTTATGATTGACTCAACGCTGACCACGCAGGAGGACATCTTCCTTTTGCTTTTTTTTCCCAACAAGTGATGAATAAAGGAACGTTACATCAACAGATTAGCAAACAAGCTGGCTGTGGCCACTGGAGGAACCTTCCCGTCTTTTATGCTGAATGGTGATGAAGCCATTAAAGGTCTTGAAGTCTGTATGTGGTATCTGGCACAAGAGTAAGAGCTTAGTCCATCCAGGCATGTTTAATGGTACGGAGACTCCATGCTGGTAAATGGACAGGAGTTGCCAGCTCCGTGTCTTGGCAAAGATGCTACATTTGAAACCAGTGTCATAAATGACGCGACGCCATATGGAAACGGACTTGTGGCTCACAGTTATTTGCGGCACCATTTTGATCTATAGTGGAGAACTTACCTTTCTGTATGACCCCGACTGCAGGGAGGTCAGGGGTGAAGGCTAACTACTGAACAACCTCCCTGGAGCTTTTAGGGATTCACTAATGTGCTGAAGGCAGCCGTAGTGGGCATTTGTCATCATGACAGCTTTAACCTGGGCCTTATGTTTAAAGATGGTTTCTTAAGCGCTATGCCATGCTGCTGTAAGTTATAAAACGCTTCCTTTCATGCAAGTAGATTCATTTACAGTGATAGAAAATGGTGGTATGGTATACCACCATTTTATTTACCCCTTCCTTGCATGATTGCTAACAAAATCTAATCTTTAAACTGAAGTAAATTAAATTTCAAATTGTTACAGTTGGTGACATTTCTACTGTACATCGACAGCAAGGTTTAATAACTTACTTATAACTGTTTGTTGTATGATGTACATTTGAATGATTTTTTATTTATTTTTTTTTTTAGTTTTGCCTAATGAACAAATAGTTATTACTTTGGATAATCTATAAAACAAATTATGGTATTGATATTTTTGGCCTGAAATATGTAGCCTGAAATATGTAGCATGATGTTTTGAAAAAAATCTCATCTTTAAAAAAAAAAATTGAAGTATTATTAATCACAATTTACCGTGTTTTAATTCTACCTCTAGTTGTCGTACAAGTCAAATTAAAAATAAAAAATCTTTAATGTCAAAAATAATTATCTAAATATGTTAATGAATAAAACAGTGGCAGTGTTTCCAACAGAGGGCGCCATCTCCCAAAGTTCTCCCGCCCGCAGGTTTGATCTGACAACAGGTGGAATTTGAGAGCTTGTACAGAGCAGAAACATATCATGACAGATGAGCTGCTGTAAACTGTGTCCATGTTGAAACAGGCCACAAATAACCAGTAGCTCCTGTAAGTGTACACTGAAACTCGGACTGCGTTCAAGATGTCAAACCTGAATCCTGTGAGACACATGAGATGAGCACAAAGAGGCACCGAGCTAGTTCTGGTTTGTATAAAAGTGAACTCACTCACGGGGGCAGAAAAACACGGCAACAGCTTTTTAGCCAGTGTGAAACACGTAGCGTGGAATTACGGCAGAGCATGTCATGTATTTTTTCCGCCTATATTTTATGGAACTGCTCCAAGTTTTGAGGGTAAATCGTTGCCAAATCTTTTGCGATGTTCGTAGGAACCCTGTCGCGAGCGTGATCTCCAATAGAGGAATGTGGAACGGAATGCTGCTCTATGAGGCCCAGATCCCGGACACATATTTATTTGCTCATTCATCACTCCTGGAGGACCTCTGACCTACTACCGTGTGTTTTTGCTCTCCTTCACTCCCAGGTTCTCTTTTTTCCCTCCAGTTGGAGAAAAATAAGGCCCGTTCTCTGCCGGGTCGACATGTCCGGGTGCAGCTGGAGTCCACAACTTAGTTTATAAGAGACAGGACAGACGGGCAGAGACGGTGGATGTCTTCCAGGCGCTCACACTGCTGTTAGTTTAGCTACAAAGTGAGCTAAAGTTTGTGAAAGTATATGGGCGCCGAGATTAACGGCTCACTGCGTGTACGGAGGAGTGTGTTTGAGACGTGTTCTAGGTGGTGGATAGTCTACTTCAGTGGGTGTCTGGTGGGACACTGTGGTAAAGAGAGGAAACAGATGTTGCTTGTACCCAATGGGAACCTATGAAAGACTAAGGTATATAGAAGCTTAGTGAAGGATAAATGTAAGAGTTTAATGATGAGGTTTGAATCCCCTGGTGAGAAAAAGACTATTTTGAGCATAGTGTGCTGTTTGCAAAGCTGAGACTGGAAGTAAATTCTGTACTGGAGGAGACGACAGACACGCTGGTGTAAAGGTCAGAGAAGCAGGCCTGTGACAAAAGGATTGGCAGTGCTGGTGCTAATGTCAACTGGGAACATCTGGGTGAGTCCTACCACCCTGAGAAAATAGTTCACATCAGTTCATACACCGGCTGCCCTAGCTAGTGAAGGTGCAGATGAGAAGTTATTCTTGGTAAATCTAAATCGGCAAAACATTAAATGGTCAACTCAGAATAAAGTGTTTGAACATAAACTCGATTGAGCATAATTTCCCTCAGCATGTGTGCGACCAGTCAATTAATCAATCAAATATGTCGCACCTTTCACAAAGACACGATAAAAAAATTGAAAAAGTTAAAGTAAAAGTGAAATAGTAATTGTATAGTAAAATATACTAATACCCCAACTGCTACAATTACTTTTACAACAACTACTACTACTATTAACAATAATAATAATAATAGTAATAATAATGATAATAATAATAATGATGATGATGATAATATGAGTGAGGGATCATGGGGAGCCAATTCACTAACTTTACTAACTGTGTTTTCTCTGCTGTTAAAAGAAAAAAAGTGCGTGTGCCCATGCAATGATTTATTCGGCAACACAATTTCTGTTTTACATTGTTACCGTTCAAATGGCCTGTGAACAGTGGGGATAAAATAAGGTTATGTACTGTAGTCAATTGCTGCACAGCGGAGCCATGAAACATCAAGCGCTCTAAACATCTGCCAAGGGAGGGGCTGGGAGATTTGTGAGTCAATCTGCTCTTAAGGGCTAAAACGCAAGCATCTGCCTTTGGAAAAGTATCTTACATCTCGGCATACTAACTGCATGAAATGAATCTGAGGAGCCTTCTGTTCTGCTTACTTCTCAGCCAACATTTTGAATAGGAGGGGCTTGCACCAATATTAAAAACCGACGTAAACATGGCCACAGAATGATTAATATGTCCATACTTAACTTAAAACATTTCCTAAAATTCAGATCTATATATGCGTGCCACGCTGAATTTACAAAGCTGTCATTAAACAATATATATCCTGGACAGTGTTGTTCAGAAGTGCTGGGCTGCTTTGACCAAATCAGCAGCTCCTGTCCCTGAGTATCAGCAGACGAGCGATGGCTGCTGCTATCAGTGACAAAGAGGCTTCCTCCTGGACATAAATTAATAGCATCAGCTTGACACCAGCTCCTGAGGTTAAGTCTATGTTGTCAACATGCCTGGGCATTCAGGAGACAAATGATGCCAAAGAGGCCACACGTTGTCTCCCAGCCTGCAGACACAGTCAAACTTTGCGGCGGCCAGTCTGGGACCAGCCGAGTATGGAGGGCCTTAAGCTTGTGTTTAATGTTTAAAGACAAAGAGTGTATCAGATGTACCACATACTGTTTTTTTTTTTAATGACAGAGAAGGCAATCTGTGGGAATTATACATGTTCTACTTTTCAGTCTGGCATTTGATCTTGATAAGGAATAAAAAGGGAAGAAGGGAGATATTTTAATCGTGGAAAATGAAGCAGTGGTGAAGGACACCTTGATCTTGCCCTTGTTCCAACCAGCACATATATCCAGTGACAAATACAATAGGTTTGCTAAAATATATCACAGTAAAATATGGCATTAATAAAAAATTCTGCTTTGTTGCATTTCTCTTGGCTATTGTATGCGTAAAAATACCCCTCCTGGTGGCCAAATGTGTCACACTAGTTCAGATTTAGTGTATTGTCTTAGCACAGTTGAAGTACTAATACAACAGTTTCGGGTCATTACTACAAAGGCTTGATGTGTAGTGTTGCCAGGTTTTCCTCAGACCCACTTCATTTTAACTTCTAGTTCACATCATTAAATTCTCAAACATAAAAGAAACATCTCATGCTGAATCGCAGGAAAATTAAATTATGCATAAAACATCGATGATTTTCCATCTGATGTAATGGTGCAGTCATACAAAAGGCATGAATATTTCACTCGTAAGCATGAAATTCCTGTGTGTAGAAAGCAGACAAAAACTGACATACAAAGTGTGGAAAAAAGTTTCATCTAACTTTAAAGCTGCTTCAGGGGAAATACACTAAAAGGTTAAGAAGTAAAAGGGACCTCATAACAGGAAATTAGATTTTCCTCCAGTTATATTGACAATTTCTCTAATTTGATTTTGTTTGGCCACATAAATCTGAATGGAGTCCATTTTACAAAAATCCATTTTTAAGCTCTAGACTTCCTGATTATCCTGCCTCGCTAAACGAGCTCTCGAATCCTTCCAATCATATTCATATATATCTTTCCTTGTGTTGTTACATGAAAGGGATTAAGAACTGTGTGTGATTAATTAAACTGACATGAAAAACACACAGCCGACAAAGAGAGCCCCTCTCCCAAAGACCCCCACTTGAGAGCAGTTTTGGAGCAATTACCGCGCGCCCCCTTAGATGGGCCAAATGTAATGATTTTTCAATGAAAGCCCAGCTGACGTGCTGTGTAATATAACATAAATTGAAATTAAAGCAAATCCCTCCAATGTAAATAGAAGCCAAGGGAGACTTACGTAACGTGTGGGTTTTTATGTGCTGTTAGAGCTACAGTATACTCCTCTTTCAACAGCAATGCCTGTATGCTTTAAAATAACAATATGAAGAAAAATGAGAGAAGATCTGGTAGAAGATGAAACATATCCGCAGGGTGGATTTGCCATCATGGCTGTTTGCATTGCTGGAATCATTAATGCCAAACACTGAATGCTGTTCTGAAGAGTTATTCTACTGTTGCTTTCGAATAATATTATAATCTAAATAATAATACCTCTTGTTGTAATCAGTGTTCACACGTCCTCCACAGTCAACCAGTGTGTTTTTCAGTGGATTACCAAAACCTCAAGGGCTAAAGGGATCTTAACACATCTGTTAAACATTTCTACCTAAGTACAAAATCTACTGTGCTCCACATTTTCTTCCTCCTCATTTTTTGAAATCTGCTTTCACAGAATGTTCCACATTTGGGCATTTCACCAGAACAGCAAACACTTGGCTTGTACAACACAAAACATATTGCTGGCATTGTTAAATGATGAAGAAAGGATTGGTAGTGTTTTATTCTCAAAGGACTGGAGGGAAAAAAAAAAAAACTTCAAAAATGCCTCCAGATTCTCGCGCATTTGATGGTTATTTAAAAGCAGGAAAAGCAGCATGATAGTGATGGCCTCACAGCCTTAAAGTAGGTTGGAGAACAGGTGCCTGCTGGTAATGTGGAGCTAGTCCCTGTGTCCCAAGGTTCTAGGGAATCGCTCTTTAAAAGGAAAGGGCCATTGGCAGGGTACAGGATGTGCTCAATCGCCGAATCTGACCTGGTAAAAATGGGAGCTACATTGCTGTCACTCTAGGGTCCTTCCCCAGGGATAGAGTGTAATTATGAGAGTTAGGGCCCTGGGGCCCCATCGCTCTAAGATCCACCCACTAATCACAAATCACACAACCCTGGCGCAGGAGGTGGCTTCCCTCAGAAACTGAACCAAAAACCTTTTTAATGGATAAAGGTCAGATTCAAAGGTAACTTGGGAGTCAGCTCGTGTTTGTGTGTTTGATGTGATTGTCTGTGTATTTAAGAGAGAGGTAGAGAGAGAGCTGTGACATTAGCTGTAGAGTATCTGCCTTGTGACCAATTTACTGTCCATGTTGTGTACATTGTAAAACAGGTTTACTTGCTTAGTTTCACTTCATTCCTGAATGTGTGTGGGATCATAATGTGTTATTTGACTCAACAGACACTTAAGCAAGCCAAGATACCTAATATTACAGTTTGACATACAAACTAAGGCATTTATTAGTTTCTGACTCTGGCAAAGTGGGAAAAACAGTAAAACTCCCCCAAACGATTGTATATCTGAATCTTTTAAACCAAATCACACACATTTAGGCTTTTAATACCTCTGATTCAAAGCATTATTCGATTTCTGATTTTCTTGTATTAATCTATAAAACATGATAATAGCATATATAAGTATAAGTATACATACATAAGTATAATAAGCTAACAATGATTCTTAAGTAACACAATAAATTTCTTGAAAGTTCAGCAGGGCATTCATTTTAAATATGACCCTCAAAATAGCCTGATTTGAATCAATTTTTAAGCTGATTTGAGCTGAAATTTAAAACGGTTATTTTCTTTTATAATTAGGTCATTACCCCACCTCATGAAAGCAACATGTTTTCTCTGCTGTCTGCTGGTAAATAACCCAAAAGTGGGAGCGGACATGTCTACCAAGAAAATGATTTTGAAATACAGTTACAACTTCATTTGCTGCCTTGACATTAATAGGGAGACATTTCAATTAATTCATGATGAACAGTGATCAAATTAGGCCTTTTCTGCCACAGACAGGTGAATATGTGGATGCTCTACCTCAGAGATGGAGGCGATTGCAGATCCAGATCGGAATGAAAAATGCACATAAATCAGCACATTGTTCTGTGCAATGCAAACTTAACCTAGTCTGCTCTGAGTCAATTTTTCAGTATTTTCTAGTAGTTTTTCCTCCATCAAAGCCTCGAATACAGGCCATCCCCCTCATTATCTGTTATTTTGCTCCTTTGCTACCTCTCAAGCCACAGCACCATTTTCTCTCTTTGTCATCCCTCCTATCTATCGCCATCCTCCTCGAGTCTTTCGATCCCCCTTCCCCTCAAACCAGAAGGACTTTCAAGGTCTGCTCAGATAACGTCACTGCGGCTGTGCATCTGTTTCCAATCCCGCGCAATTAACCAGGCCAGCTTGGGAATGTTTCTTTCTTTTTCATCCTCCTCCTCCATTTTTCTCCCTCTCTGCCCCTTTCTCCTTCTCTGTCTGTCTTGCTTCGTCTCAGCCCACAGCTCATTGGAAGATGGTCATTCTTTATGTGTCACTCGAATCAAAACAATGTAGAGTCTCATCATTGTGTTTGCTTCCTTCCTTGGGTGGGCCATAAAAACTGATCCTCTCTCGCTCGTCCACAGCGGGACATCGGTTAGATTGCTGTTGTTCTGCCTGCGAGATGAAGCAGCTGCTGGAAAAGACACCTCGCAGTGAAACGAAAAAGAAACTGCAACAATAATTTGCTAAACCAAAATAGCACATGCCAGAACTGTAGATATTACTTGAGCAATGCGTAACTATTTATGCAGTCTGGTCTGTGGCTCTGTAAAAAGTTGTCTCGTATTTGTCTTGGTTACCATACAATAACCATCTGAAAAGTGCTTTTATTCCTCGCTGAAATGAGTGCTTTCCTCGGCTCCTCGCTCCAGTAGGCCATAAATCCCGGCCCTGCGTAGAGAGCTTCAAACTCGGATGCCAGCAGCTCGAGTAGAAGGCTGGAAAATAGGCGGAAGTTTCTTATGTTTCTGAAGTTTTCTTTTACTAAGCCGGGGTACAAGTCTCAGCAAGGTCCTCGGCTGCTATCTAAAGAAGGTCAACAGGTACAGCTGAGGCAAAACCACTGGCTGCCAAGAGGCTTAAAACAACAGCAGCACTGACAACGACCAGTGACAGCATTATAACATTAATAACATTTTTCATCTACATTGGAAAAGACTTAACTTCGACTAAAAAATGTAAGTATCTCAAAACAATAAATTTCTGTTTGTTCATATACCCAGAGGCCTTATTACTATTTGTTTAATGCAGCCCAGACACACAAAAGTCTTAGGAGAGACACAAAAGCAGCCAAGAGTGAAAAAAGCTGTACATCATGTGCCTGCTAAGCCAGTGGACTCCTGTTCCAGTATTACCTGACTATCCTGTAAATGGACAACCAACAGCTAGATCACTGGACAAACCTCATGTTCTGACACAGGGGTCAAAACTCAGTATGGTCTCCTCTTTTTGTGGCATTTTCATGAGGGACTTCCTGGTGGGACATGAAGGCACCTGCACGCTGAAAGCAGAATGCCGCCACTTCAAACTACTGCAAATGGAAGCCCTGACTGATGCATGTCCTCCATAATAGTTCCTCTGTGGCAAGGACTTTAGCAAAGTACTTTAGTGAATTGGTGAAGACAGAAAACTGGACAGTGGTAACATGCAACATGAGCCCATGTCATGTCCACACGTCGACCTCCATCAGATGACTTGCATCTGCACGTGAATATCTTGGCCAGATTTAGATGAACAGAAATTGATCGGAGTTCAGCAAAGCAAGAAAATGATTTGTATATTTTGTCACTTTGCCCTATTTGGTGGCTCATTTATGGAGCCAGCAGCAGTAAGTGCGTTTACCAATCTCAACCTTTGCCCCTGAAGTAATGGAATAATCTCATTCTTTGAAGTCCTGGTGGGTCACTTCTTTTCTGAAAACTGTTGCTCTTGGTCCCGTCCTCAAGGCTGATCAAGGTTGTTCTGTTTGGCATCAGTCAGGCTTGGTTTGTGTGACTTGGTTTGTGTCCCCTCGCCGCTACCGCTGGGTTCGAGCAGTGACCCATATTTTGGCAGGATCATGTCGCGTTGGTGTCAAGGAAAGTGGTACAGCAACCTTTGAGGACAGAGCTATGTTCGCACACTAAAACTACAGTGACTGTAGTTTTATGAGCATAGATTAAGCTCTTATGGATGAACTGGTTGGGGTCAGTTCAGGGTGTAGCCCACATCTCACCCAATGTCATGCTGGGATTGGCTCTAACCTCTGTGGATATGGATGGATAGATGGTTTGGGTGCAGCTGGTTTTGCTCTGTAGAAGTACTCAAAGTACTAGGGTTACAATGGATAACCCTTGTTACTGACCAGATATACACTGCAGGAATTAAGTACCTTTCTGTAACATCTGAACCTGCGCACTATGAAAACATCAGGCACTTTTAATGCTTGTTCTTCAACTGAAATCCAACTGTGTTTGTTTGGTTTGGATAAGCGTAACCTAAAAAAATGCAAGGGCTGACTTTGATAGCTCACCAAGGACCCGCACTCTTCCTCTCAGCTCAAGTGCCTGGTAATTCAGTATGGAGTTTGTGTATTTGTCTAACACCGGTAGCTTTGGGCTTTAAGCTTAAATTATGCATAACCGATGTATTTTATTTAAAATTAATTAGCCCGACTCATAGCCGTGGATTGTTTGCCAATGGAAACAGTAGAGCAGAGGGGCGAGAAGGGGGTAAGAAAAAATTGAAGCAGTGTGATGGCAGCTGTGACTCCACGGTTCCCCCACTGCTCTCCGGGAGAAGATTAATAGTTAATGGAAGGCCTTTAGGCTGTGGAAATACCCCTAGTGGCCCTTATCCCTGCTCTGGGAAAAGCAGGGATTATTGTCAAGGTATCAGAGCCTGTCGCAAAGCAAGCCCTCCCTTTCCATTTCCCAACCCTCTGAATCTTACTTCCATTACCTAAATAAGAAAAACACTGGCTCTGTTTGGCACACACGCTTAGTAAAGTCTGGTGTATATTTTCTACTCTGTGGCACTTATTCACATGGACGTAACTTCACACCGCTCGGGGCCCTTTCTCTTCACGCCTTTCTTGCCATAGGCTTCTATGATCTTTAAATAGGAAGAGAGTGAGGTCAATTTTTCAAACGTAGCACAGCATATTATCTCTGGCAAGGCGAGTCAAATCAGCCTAGCAATTAACTTAGGCTCAGTGCCGCAACGCAAATCATCAGGCTCGTTCAGGGTCGGGCGGATCCCTCTCTCTAGGCAATTAGCCTCCTTCATTAATTAAAAATTCTAATCAGGATGTTGGATCGATAGTGTAAATCACATGTGCCGCGCCTCACCCAGGGAAGTTGCATCTCACTTCCGAGGCCCGCGTCGACAAAGTAATCAGCCAAACTCATGTGAAGGATTAATGGAACAAGAGTTGAGACGATTGACGTTCTTATAAATCTTGGAAAATATATGCTGAAGTATGGATCACGCACCTGAAAAATTATTGTGGGCTGACATTGCAAATAAATGACAGTGTGTATTACAAATATGTAGGTACATATACACTGATATAAATATACATACTGTGGCAAATAAATTCAGATGTCGGAATATTTGAATTGTGCTCATGCTTTTACTTTTTTTATTTAGGAAAAGGCAGACATTTACACCTATAAAAGATATGTGAGGGAAGCCATAATTACAAAGATGTATTCCTTAGTAAATTCCAGTGACACAAGAAATTACATCAATTATAATGTAGGGTGTTTCATTTTGTAACTGCAGGAAAAGTTGGCATTGGCTGAAAATAATCTGGTATTTTCTTTATTTTTTGTTCCTGTAGTTAGATCATCAATAATAGAAGCACTTAGTGTTTGCTCGCGTTGGTCAGTCCTGACTCTTACCTCACATGGGTGAGCCACTCATAATGGCTCTGGGGGCCAATTATTCTCTGGCTGAAAGAAAGTGCTTTTTCCATTTTTCCACTATGTGCATGTAACATGTACGCATACTGTAGGTCGACACACACACCCACACTCGAATGCATGCACAGCCAACCGTGCCCAAACACACACACACACATATGCATGTGTATCCACATTTTAAGTGCGAGACAGACTGCAGTTTGTCTGCAGGGCTTTTCAATAACAGTTTTGTTTGTGGTCTTGCAGTCATGGTTTGCCTGAGAAAATACCTTCAGTAAATGTTACTGTTGTTCTTTAGGTCAGTTTGGGAGGAAAATCATTTTGGATCCCACAAGAAATCAACATAGACCTGATATTTCCCTCTCATTAGGAGGAGATCGAGTAGGAGGAGACGGTGCTGCAAGAGTTGCATTTTGTGGCTGATTCATTTCAACAGGAGGTGAATTACAACTGTGGTGTAGCCTTTCCTCAAATAGTGTCAGCATATATCAATATCTTGTTACTGTTACTTGGCTCATGCTGAACTGTGAGGCCATGCGGCTTGCTGGAAATTTGTTACTGTGTGTGAGTTTGGCCACTGGATACGATCCGAGACAGGCTGCAGGTGTCCCACCAGTATGAAGGACAGAGAAGCACAGTGGCATCACATGGTCTGACATTGATTGACAGAGATGGAAACTTCCTGCAGAAAGGTCATCAATAGTTTTGCTCTCCACTCCCCTGGTTAATCCTCTTTCTGGTATCTCCTCTCCATCAATGGGTAAAGCTTGTTACTTGTTTAGCTACTGGAGTGCCCAAAGCAGAAACCAACAAACCCTGAGCTCTGCTGCTTTATGTCAACACAGCAGGAGGCGGAAAGTAATTAAAACCTCTTTTGAAGTACAGTATGTGTTACAGACCTCCAGCTTGATGTTCAACAAACAGCGGCAACATGCTGTTTGTAAGTGTTTAGAAATGTTGTTTTTCCTCTTTGCTAATTCTCATATACATTTATACAACCCTCCAGGCTTGTAGGTATTTATGCATCACTGGACAGATAAATAGAAAAAGTGCCAAAAGCAAGTGCCAAACAAACGCACACACAGAAAGAGACAAAGACAATGAAGAAGGTTCATGACCAATAGATTAGTTCAGTGAGTCGTGAAGCATGTGGCATGAAGAAGATAAAAATATGATAAATACAACATACAGAAAGTCATGAATACAGATATTTACTATTCATTATTTACTTTTCTTTGAAGTTATTATATGTTAATTATTTTGTAGTAAAAATTTGACAAATGTTGCTAAATTTTGATATTATGAATTTAGTAATATGGCAAAGACTCATAATAAAATACTTCAATCAATACTGTCCTCATTACAAAATCTTAAATTAGGAATTAGTAATTAAGCCTAGTATTTATATATTTGTGTAATTTATTCATTTACAGTGACTGTTCTTTCTTTCCACCGCATCATTTCAGTATATTACTAGTGCCTTTATATTTCTTATGTAGTGGGTGTTTTGAATCTCTCTTGCACGCCACTCATTTCTGCGTTTTGCATATTGGCATTTCTCTCATTCTTTGAATTTTCAGGCGACCAGGCTCAATCTTCTGGCATCTTTTCTCACATGCAACAATCACTCATTACATGTAATTGACTGTGAAAGCAGTCGCTGTACAAAATACTGCGGGGTTCATTGAAATCGGGCCCACAGAAAAGAGCTGATCTGGTATTTGTCAAATGGAAGAGGACGTGGCCGTGGAACACCCCAAGCTCTTCTCTACTGTTTCCCAGGAAATGAGGACAGATTGTCTGAATTTGTGTGGCATGTCCCTTTATTTCTTCCAGTGAGATCTTGTCGCAATATATCAACTGTACATATGGAGATTAATTGTTCTAGCCCACAGCTCTTGTAAATCCTTTTTGTTTTTTCCAAAAATATGCACCCCCTCCCCTATTAGTTGAACTGGGGGAGAAAATCTGGGAGTTATTTTATTGTAATATGTTTTTTTTTTCTTCCACTTAATCAGCCCTTTTTGGAGTGTTGTTTTCCATCATATTTCTGGCTGTTTACTAGCGCTCTATCGTGTGTTTCCGTTTGACTAATGCAAAGTTGCAGCAGCCAAGCACATGCACATTCTCATTCTCTCTTAAGACTTTTGGTCTTATTGATTTGTTTATTTTTTTTCTCAGACAGAAATTAATGCCACACAAGCAGCTGTTAATAAATCAGGGTTCTGTCAGTATCAGCAGTAGGGGGTTTCACTCGAATCAAACCTGTCTCCAACTGGTTGATTTTCTCTTAAATTTATGGCATTGCTGATAGCATGTCAACTATTCCTGCCGTGCTGTATATCACATTACCAAGCCTATTGACAATAAGCAGGGCTGCGGGGGCTCGAAGGCAACAGTTGAGCGCGAGTTAGTGGGCTCTGAGTCATACCTTGAGAGGGTTCAAATGAATCTGCTACGGTTCAATGAGGAAAAATCCAGCTGAAATTATTTGTTTTTACTCCGTAAAACACTCAGCCGCTTCAGACCTCTTGTCAGTTTGATCTACGACCTGCGTGATGAAGTCCTTCTTGAGCAACTGCACTGTGGGCCACGTTCTCAGTGGCTTTCATCCTTAATGCACATCCCAGCGTTCTTGTGCATTGCATCAAACTGAGAGCTCGCCTTGGCCTGAAATGGTGGGAAAAATCCTCGATGTGCATAGAGATAGTTTATGATGTAACTCTGAAAGGACGTATCAAGTTCAAACATCATGGAGCACTCTTCAAAAGAGAAATAAGTGCATTATGTGTTGTTATGAATATATACTGAGTCAGAGCTCAGCGCAGATGTACGTTGGTCTAAAGAAGTCACATAACTGCTGAAAATGGCCCTCCAGTTTTGAGAGTGGAGGAGCCGACCCCTTGTTTTGACCTGTCTCGCTTTAATTGCTCGCAGTTTGGACGACGTGACTGTGACGGAGCGCAGAGTGCTGCCACGCCGCCGCCGCCTCCATAGCTCTTCACCACGACTTTACAAATTGTACCAAAGGTGAAAAAGAACAGTGGGCTTTGCCCCCTGCAGACGGCGACAGCGGCTGTTTCCAATTCTTACATGAAATCTGAAGTGAGCGATGTTTACATAATGAGCTGCGCATATCAGTGACACAAGGAGAAGTTGTTTTGTCAAAAACAAAAAGGGGAAAAAAAAAGAGCCCTGAGAGAAAGAGAGAAATGAAAAAAAGGTCTTCCACTCTGGCATTTTTAGAAGTGGTTTGAGACATTGCCAAAGAAATTCCCTCAGACATAACAAGGTTTTATGACAGGGAACTGCCCTATGAAACTGTCCGTGCTTGATGTTTTCCAGTGTAGGCTTCGCTGTGGAGCTGCAGTTTTGTTCATATTTGTGTCGTATCGAAGTTCACAGACACACTGATTGTTATCTATGAGGGAAGAGCCGTTTCGGCCCCGCGTCTAACAAGGTTACCGTACTGTGGCTGTCAGCTAAATGGTGACGGGTGAGGTCACAGGCAGCACTGTAACCCCGAGTCCCGAGCAAAACAAAGTGATGATTTTAAATGGGCCAACCTTCCTCTGAGGACATAGGCCAATTGTTCTGCAGGGCTTTCAGTCTGACTTCTGCCTGACTTTCACAGGCCTTCATCACTTAGTAATGTGAGGAAATTGCTCGCCGTGATCACAGGCTAACGTTTTTTCTCTGGAGTGCAGTTCATAACAACGGCCACTCAGCAAGACAGAGCTCACAGTGAAACCGCGTTTAGGAAGTAAAATATATTCTCTTATTTTGAAATTACACAGCTAAAGTGGAAGCAATAACAATTCCTGTAGACGTACCTCCTCTGTATTCATGCGTTACATTTAACTCTCAGGGTTTTTTGTCCAAAAGCACACGTGATCACTGTTTCTCTCAAGGTTCGCTCAAGCACAGATCGCTATTCACATACATACTTTGGATGCGTTTGTTGACTCCGAGTATGCCTTTAAGACAAGCCACTGCCCTCCATAGATGGGATAAAGAATGAATTAGATTAGATGAGATTAGATTCAACTTTGTCATTGCACGGGATACTGAGACAAGGAAAATGCAGTTTAGCATCTAACCAGATGTGCGAAGAATAGATATATGACAGCGAGGGGTTAAATAAAATAGAGTATTTAAATTGTATAATCTTTTCATATTAAGGTGTGTAAATAAATGTGGTGTATTGAGCAATGCATACTTCAGTAAAATTAAATGTATTCTGGCATTTAAAGGGTGGATTTATTTGTTTATTTGTCAAGGTTTTTGAAATCATTTTGTAGCTTCCCAGTGATGTTCTTTATATTCAAATCCAAATAATCAAATTTTGGTCAAAGTACATATGTTTAGCATCAAAGTGGTATTTTCCCAAGCCCTTCTAGAAGCGTTTTCCCACCGGACGTAGGTTTCTGCATGATGATGTTGTACACATATAAACTCTCCTATATCAATGCTGGAAACGACATCACTGCTGACTGAGTGGGAGTTTCCATTTGGAAAAAAAAAAACAGAAAATAATGCAGACTGAGATCAGAGAGAGATGGAGATGGAGATCATTTTGGTTGCCGGCCTCCCCTGGACTCTAACAGCTTCTCTCACTTCGTACACAGTAAGATCTGCCAAACGAACACTCTGTGAAGTGACGCCTTGGCAGTTGCACCGCTCCAACACTGACTCACAACACTAATAAATCAAAGCAGACAACATTAGAGCAGAAAGGGAGAAAATGTAGAATGGAGGGCAATACTGTAATGAGTAATATTTACCATAACAGTAGAGTTAATTGCTTGTGATACAGTGCATATAAATTAGAGCGTATTTAGGGAGATAGGTTGGGAGAGTTATGATTATGTTAATTTCGTTCTTCCAATTGCTTTCGTCACTTTATCAAACTTGAGGCGGCTTCTGCATCTGAGAACTGTTTACACTTCTTTTTTTCTTTTTCTACAGCATTATTTTCAGAATTTCCACACAGATAAACCCAGAACAGAAGCACTGGGTGATTACCAATGCACTGGATCATTGCTATATCTGCATCCCTAGCAATTACCTCCTTAGTCTGCCTCCTAATTCATTTCATTGGTTAAGCCTTTGTCTCAGCTTCCTGTCCCTCGACTCTCGGCTAATGCCTAAATTACGACTGGAAAAAATGAAACTATTCCTTCTCCGTCTCTCGCTCGCTCACTGTCTATTTTAAATCCCCGCAGCTTAGCTCCTTTGCGAACAACATTAATGGTATGTTTACTTGTCATAAATTTTCTGCTGTGGTTTACCTCCATGCAAGCTCAGATATTTTTTTTCTTCCTCTGCCAGGAGACACTGTTTTTCTGAGTCTGCAGTAAAGTCTTCCATCAGTCACCTGTTATATTTCAGATTCTTTGAAATTGTTCAAGTATTTTTCCTCTTGCCTTTATTTTGTTTGTGTTTTCTTTTACATTTATTCTTTCCAGCAGCCTTCTGTTGAAATTCACTCACTCACTTACAAGTGCTTTTTTTTTTTTTGAGGGGACCTTTAAACACTCAAAGCATTTGTCCCTCTTCCCTTTCTAGTGGCTGATTGAGATTGTGTGCACAAAACAGGCACCTACTAACAAGTGCATCCACCCTCTTCTTGCCTGTAAACACACATCCTACACAGGCTTTTCTACTTTTCTAAATCTCACAGATGCACAACTCCACAGTCACATGCCAGTACAAAGAAGAATAACAGACTTCTTCAGTGCGGGTTATCTCTGCCTCACAGTCCTGCGGTTTCTCCTCTAATAAATCTGGCTTATTCTCAGTGGAGAACACCTTTTGTTGAAACGCTGACAATAAAGGCATCACAACACGATGATGCTTGCTTCATGTGTTGCAGTTGAAGTAAACTCCGCGGCAGCTTCCCACCTTTGTCTCGCGGTTGGGTTCACAGGAAATTTTTGCAAATGGATGTGTGTCTCTGTTTATGTGTACAGTTCAGAGCTGAACCCACTGACTGCACTCCACAACTCAGCCACTGATGCTTGTCAGGGTATAGCGTCACTGTGCACACTGGGCTGATAGAGCCGAATGACCACTCCACTGCAGAGAGAGACCGTGGACAGAACTATCACTGTGATTAACTGCCATGATTGGGGGTGGAAATGGGTGTTTAGAGGGTTGTGGAGAGGATGAGGGCCGCGTTGGCCCAATCTGGAGGGGCGACGCGCCGCATGCGGGCCTCCGCCAGCTCGGGTAATAGTCCCCATGTGTAGTGCGCCGGGCCATATCCCATGGGGCACTGCGCACACAGGAGGCCACTTGAAAGCCTATCTGGATGTAGCAGCAATCAGAGTCAGAACAAGCACACAGGGGAGTAATCTGTTCCAGCTTTTGGAGCGTGCCAGGGGTTGGGGGGAACAGAGATGAGATCGTATGTGTGTGTGTGTGGGAGGAGGGGGGGCTTATGGCTTCATTTGGACAAGGTCATGGTTAGTCAGATGGCAAAAACATGGCTATCCCCAATGCACAGTCACACAAACACACTCATGCTTCTCCTACTCCAGTACACATCTTAGACACAACCGTCAGATTTGTAAGCAGTGCTGGCAGCCTGTGCCATAGCCGCATCATTAAAATCCCTTCAGCGACTGAGTTATAGGTGGTTTGTTGACTTCCAAGGACATGTCATGGGCGGTAGGTAATGCTTAAGATCCAATAAGGCTTTTGCGTCAAGCAACAAATATGCAGAGACAGCTCTAACCATCCGAAGCAGCAGCGGACATGGTAGAGACCAATTTTACTCTTTTTCCTCACAGTACTTCATGGCACACTATAGTTTTACAACTGCAGCTACACTAGGTAAATATTTTTAGTTTACTGCAGCAAATACAGTTCTGCACGCCTGAAAACCTTGTTGCCTCTCGTCCAAACAGCCAACCCTCTATTAACAATGAAAACAAAATATACTCAAAAGTATATTTGTAGTATTTTAAAAGCACTCCAATATGGTGACCCCCTCAACCCGTCAGGCAAGATTGGTTTTCAGATCCAACAGGATGCATCACGTCAGTGTCATGCCATCCCTGCTTCGAGGAGCAGATGAAGAAGAAGAAGAAGTAGGAAAAAAGAGAGAGGGTATAATCAGTAGGCAGTGACCTAGAGGAGGTCACGCTGAGCCTTTGGGAGTTGACTAATGAAAAGTCCAATCAGCAGAGCAGAGGACGATTAGAAGGAGCCCCAGGCTGCGATGGAGAGATGGAGGTAGGAGAGAACAAGAAACAGAGGAAGGAAGGGTAAAATGAATGAGGAGGGGATGAGCAGAGAAGAAGACTCAGCAGATGCTTCCTGCAAACACACACACACACACACACACAAACACACACTCCTTCACCATGATACTGATTGAGAGTATTATTGAGTGCAGTTGCTCATGGTCAAGTTAAAGTAGCAGAACAGAGAGGCTGAGAGGAGCAACATGTGTTAGTACTTTGTCTGGTAATGACGAGGATACATGTTAATAACTGGTGTTAATTTGTGCTCTTGAATTTATTGCTGCTCTGTAACCGATCCCGTAATGCAAGACTTATAAATTTAGTAAACTGCAACTCGCTGCCATTTTCTTGCTCCAGGTCATTGCATCAGATTTGTTTGGTCTCAGGCAAAAATGAAAAAGACAATAAATTTTGAATTTAAAATTTAACAGATAATATATTTTTATAGACAAGCTCCACTAAAACATTTGGGCTTCATTATAACGTTTGGAAAAAACCCATCACGAGTCAGTGTGGGAAGTCCATTCATGGTTCCAGCCACATTTTTTAAACCATTTTCCTCTAACTGTTAATAATGAAGTGAAAGTAAACTGAGCACAATTGTTCCTTTTCAGTGATGTCCATTCCACATTCACACCCCGACACAACTGCAGCCCACTGAGACGCTCACACAGGCAGAATGATGAATGAATGAATTTGTGACCACAACAAAGTCCCACATTTGGCTTTGATTGCTGCAGTGTGCGCAGGCCGGCCCGGCCACACTCGACCGTTTTTGTGCAATTTGTTCACCATCCTCGATACAGCATCACCTGCAAATGATCAACACTGTCAACTGTTGAACAGTGTCGGTTTGAGCTGGGCTGGAAATTAACTTTTTGGGTCACAAGTCAAAATGGCTACTAGAATTTAAAGTTACCAGTCACTCTGAATTTCCTCCAGCCTAAATAAACCACGAGCTGGCGCAGCACATCCATTTAGGAATATTTATTTATTTAACAGGACATTATAAGTATTTTCTACTAAAGATGAAACCATGGCAACGGTATTGAGACAGTATCGTTGACTATAATTTTCACCTCCTTTGTATGGGAGTGGAAGCAGATATATTTTGGAGAACATTACATATTTTTTTTGTGTAATTTGGACGACACATTTGAATTTTACATGTAAGTTTCACCACCTCATCCAACTCTAACAAGAAGCTCTACTATTTAGCTTATACTTCGTTGCAGTAAAATAAGCTGGCGTCTACGCTCACTGTAGTTTTCATCAGTATTATTGCACATTTTGCTCATATGTGAACAGGAAACAGGAAAAAAAAGCCAAATGTCACTGTGGTCACAAATGTGCCATTTTGTCAGCGCAAACATGTCACTCTCTGTTTTCTCACTAGTATATTTAATGTCTTTACTCATCCGTGCTCTCCAGTTTTTTCCCTCCAGTCTGGGGATTCAAACCAACGCTCTTCCGCTCACAAACCTGCTTCCAAAACCTTGCGGGTACTGCCGCCCCATAAATCTGTCCCAGATCCCCACAGCAGCGAGGGAAGTTGTTAGGTAATGTTAAAGAAGAATACTCCTCCCTCCCTCAGCAATTACTGTTGACATGTCCTGAAGCAAGGCACTTATTCCCAATTGCGTCTGTGCAGCTGCTAAGTGGCCGGCAGAAGACTGGTTTTACTGGGTAATTCCCATCCTAAAGATTTTCTTCATGCACAGGTGGTTATGGAGGATCCTTTGTCATAAAAGGGAATAACACTGGCTGACCAATATTAAATGATTAATAAGAGCATATCAGTCCAACCACTCGGAATCATTCACATGCAGCAGCCAAACCTTCAAAGTGATTTCTGGTCACAATATATTTTTTTCAACTTGGCGAAGGGATGCACAGATGATGACAATAAAAGTCTGCCGATGAGGAATGAACATGAATTATCTGCAAAATTGGTCGTGGCTGCTTATGATTGCCGCCATTGTTTTATGGTTTCATTTTCCAGACACTGTCACTCTCAAAATTTGCGCCGCCGCTCTGCACACACCAGGGGGTTGGGGACATCCTTCATGCCGCTTCTGCTCGCTCTCCTTGAGCCACATGTATTTTTTTTCGCCTTCCTCCCGCCTTCGTAGAGTCATTGGGTTTCTAAGGCAATTTGTGCTCAAGGCAAAAGCAAGTCAACTGTGGCTTCCTCTTGCTCGGGCTCGCTCCCTTTCCCTCTCTGTATCGCTCCACGCGCTCCTCAGCCAAGGCCTTGTGTTGGTATTGATTAAAGCAGTGTCTTTTTGTGTCCTGCCAGCATTTTCCACAGCTCGTTGTGAGCTTAGAGAAAACAGCGATACAGAGTCAAGAGGAATGAGGAGGTGACTGAATCCAGAGGTTAGGGAAAGCCAGTTCTGGGTTACTCTGCCATCCAGCCAGCGAGGGAAACATGCAACTTCCCTCCAAAGGCCAGATGCCTGGAATAGGGTCATTATATGTCGCAGCATGGTGCCTGCTTCCCTCACAATCTTTCTCCACTACGCCCAGCTTGCTACCTCAACTGCTGCTCCCTCCTCCCTGCTGAGGCGTTTGGTTTGAAGGGGTCCTGGGAGGCGAAGCTCGCCGCCTGGGTGTAAATCAGGGGCGCAGCCAATAGAACCACATCTGTAACAATAAAGTCAGGTTAATGTGGAGTCATCTCGGAGGAGGAGAGTTTGCGTCTGGGAACATCTGGCGAGACATTTGGAACTGCCGGCAGTCGTTTTTCTCCCTTTTTTGTCTCTCATTTTTCGGATTATTGGCTGCCACTCTCATTTCGATGCACTTGAGTTTTTTTTTCTGTACCTTTCACCTAATTTGTTCTGTATTTCTAATTCTGCTACTCCCAATTTTTATCTCGACGTGTCTCAACTAACAACTCCTCTTTTCTTTCTTTGTCATTTCTTTCTCCTGCTTTCTGTCTCCATCATCCTCTTGCCATCTGTTCTTTTCCGTTGCTTTCTTTTTCCTCCATTACAGCATATCTCTTTTTCTCACCACCCCCACTTTGGCAAACCCTGTTCACAGACTTTCAGAGACTTTCTCTGGGATTGTAAACAAGTGTCTCCTACACTGTGCAGACATGACTTACTGCTGATGTTACAGCTGTGAAAAAGCACAGGCCGCAATCCGGTACTACAAGGCAGTCAACAAGCTGAAGATATACTGTGCTGCTCATCACCACATGGTTTCATGCGACGCTCCCGTGAACCCAAACATAATTAAGAAGTGAACATGACTCATTTAATCTTTATGTTCCATAAATGCAAATTGTAATCCCAGTCATAATTAATGCACAATTTAATTTGTTTAATTTCATGTTTACAATTCTTACTGAGAAACTACAATAGCATTTAGAGCTGTGGAGTGCATGCTTACAGATGGAAATTGCGATGCCTAATAGAGGAAAACTACACATAAACACATCCAGACTTCCATTATCTCTGCCGCTCCCTGGATGAATTGATCATTTATGACCTAGTGTGGTAAAAGCAGACTCATCACAGGCCAAAATGGAAAAGAAGCCCAGTCAATTATCCTTAACGTTGACTCCTATCAGCGCCTATATTCACTTAGTCCAAGAGCCCAGGGCGCTGCTGGTTAGCCTGGTGAGAAGCTCAGACACATGTGTCCAAGTACAGGAGGCCAGATGCTGGCTGGATGCTGTTTTTAATGCCGGTGCCATTAGCCCGCTCCCATGGCATTCTTTGGATGCTGTGCTTGCTTGCTGCCTTAGGGTGGAAGTCATTACATTTAATATGGTGGGATAGGGAGCGAACACAAGATTCAGGAAGGCTAAGTGTGTTGCATCCATATAAATGACAAATGATCAATAAAACAGATTAATATGTACCAATAGCAGCAGTGATTATGATATTACTCAGCAATCTTGTCTTTTTTTTTTTTACGTGGTACAATCATGCTTTGACTAACTGTACTATAACATTTCCAGTCCCTAATCAGCTCATTGTGTTTTGACCAATTTCACTAACACTCATGGTTTACAAAAAAATGACATATGTGGAGAATCTTCTCTGTGGAAAAGTGGGGGAAAAAATGGCGGAAAAATATACAAAAGGAAAGAAAAATATGAAAATGCATCTTACTGCTTTGGCACAAACCACTCGCATCCAGCACTATCCGTATTTGGCCTGTTTTCAGGAGTGCGATGGGTATGTTGACCCAGAGGATGGACTGGCAGGAAAAGAGCAGAAGGAGTAAAAGATATTCTATATGTGTCAACAGAGCAGAGCTGGGTCATTGAAAAGTCAGAAGAATATGGAAAATGTCTGCAAAAATTATCAGTCAGCATAAATAGCAGGAAAGAGAAGCCGTGGGGCAAAAATAGTAATGTTAGCATTATGAGGGAGCGATTCTGTCTGTACATGGGTTAGGGTTATGGTTAGTGCTGAAAAACATCTCCTGTACTGCACCACAGCTACCAAGCCTTCGATGACAGACTCTGAATCACGGCACCATTCTGCTTTTTGAAAAATTGCCTGAGGCGACGTTTAGACTTTCTCTGCCCACGATCTCAGTCCAAACCACACACAGTGGACAGTATTTAACCCAGACGGCAGCGCTCAGTGAGCAAAGCCCTCAGTGAAAAACAGTATTGTGTTATTGAAGAGTGAGCTCAGGTGGAGACTGTAACCTGGAAGGCTAAAGAAGCAAATACAGACGACTATGTTTCTCTGAAGGTTCTGCAAGTATGAACTGGTGCGACTGAATGTGGAGACGGTTAGAAGTCCCATTTAACACAACAAGTTTAACTGAAGGGAGAAGATCAGCCTAAAAGGATGGGATGTTTTTTTTTTTTTTTTTTTAAATCTGTCATCATGTGCAAATGACAGCAGCGACATTCTTTATCTGACTGAAGAGATCATCTCACCTTTTTACCAGCAGTAACATAAATGTTCGTAAGTTGCAGAAAGTTCCCTTTTGACAGTGGTATAAAAGTTTTTAACAACTGTCTTAAAGCAAAGGGAATGTAGTTTGGATAGATATAAATAAATTCTATGTTTTTTTTTTCATCTCGTTGCGCTCCACTGTAATGATTTATTCCCAAGCTATGCTGCCATGATCTAACTATGTGAAGTAGTCTTTAGTGTGGGCGGCTCCATGACAAGCCCACGGCTTTGAAGTTTTGCTGTTTATTAATTAGAGAAGCAGAAACTCCTGTTTGTGTGTGCCCCTGCGGGTTGTCTGCAGTGCTGATCTGAGGGCTTTGTGCGTGATGGTGGCGGTGGTGGTGATGGTGAGATTTGGGGGGGGGGGGCTGGGCTTCACAAGTTCTACAAGTGCTCTGAAGTGAGGGACCCACAAGTAAATTAGCCGTATTAGCTGTTGCCACATGGGCTGGCCTGTGTCAGCTGAGCTAATTTGGGCCAATAAGTACATATTCACATGTCAGAGAGGAACATCTTGAGTGCAAATGCTTTTAAGCTGTCTTGAAAAATTGCCTTGGTTTGCTCGCTCAGCACAAATGGAAAACTGTTTCTTGATGGTATAAATAAACATCTTAACATGAAAGAATTGGGAAGTTTATCCACATCCAGAGGACGTAGGTAAATGCCAAGGAGAGCCTCACACTGTCGATATGATTTAATTGAGCTATTTGAGGCTTACTCATTAGCAGCAGAGATCTTATTCCACAGGACTCGACTTTAATTAGTCAATTCAATTAAAGGCACTCATGATACACATTTAGCAGCTGCAAATGACACTCTCTTCTAATGACAGTTCATAACAGTGGATCAGATTAAATGACTGTTGTCATGTATCAATTAGAATAAATAAGATTCTCTACTGACTTGCTGGCAAATATTTACAAATAGAAATTCACATGAATAAGTTGTGGTTTAACAGCTGCATCAGTAAATATTTGGTGTTTTAATAATTTTCCTCCAGCTCGTCAGTTATTCAATTAAAAAAAGTGCCCCGGTGATTTAGCCTGCATGCTGTCATGATGGCCAGTTATTCCTTGAATCCTTCTTCTGTGTGAAAACTGGTACCTACATTACCCACAGTGCAGCTGGACAGTTTGGTTAGAGATTCAGGTGTGTTATGCAAGTAATAGCTAATGTGAGGAGAGATGAGGAGCAGGCTGCTCTTCTCACCTCTTTCTGACTTCACAGACCCAGATTTTTTTTTCATAAACTTGTAGTCTTCAGCTCCAACCAGTGTTGCCTCAAGACATCACTTTATACAACTTTTTTCATATATGTTACCTCAGACCTATAAATAGACTTTGATGTGTAAAATCAGAGGACTTTAGCAGCATATGAACTCTTTTCACAAATTCTCATAAAGACCTAAGTTGAAACAAAAAAATATTCTATCCACAGGTCAAAACAGACTTCACACAGTATGTCTACCCATAATACCCTGGTGTGCATACCGGGTCAAAGGCCAATGGCAGCAGAGTGTGCTTGAGATGTAATACAGTGCATATCAGAGGATGAAAAACGGCCACGTTCCTGACAGAAGCCATTACTTGCCAGCAGTATTTTTGAATGCAAACCTGCTGAGAACCACATCCTAAGAAAAGTACCAGCATCCAATAAATCCTGGGTGAATGAGTAAAGGAGGAATTTCTGACTCTAGCCGCTGGAGAGGGACAAAATAAGAGGGGGGAAGCAAAAGCAAAAGGGAAAGTGAGAATTGTTATTGACCTGACATATCGAGAGCCAAGCAAAATGACGACTCTTCCCAGATGCAGAAACCACTGTCAGTGACTGGATTACAGCTTAAATCCACTGACACAAATTCCCAGTAATTTGCATTAAAAATAAGAAGTAATGTTAAGTCCATCTGTTTTCATTTCCATTTTTGAGGTATTTGTTTGAAATCTAAATGCAAAGATCACAACTGGAGCGCACGGCAGCCTGTTTTCATGGCTTATGCCGTGACCATGTTGTGTCAAGACCTTTTCCATCCAAACACAAATCCAAACTCGGGGTAGGCTCAGTAAAGTGATCCCATCAACAACAGCGGTAATTAACCATGTAAGGATTCCAGCTGAATGACAACCAGCCGCCTCTGTGACCCAGCTGCGACCTTCTCCAAACCTCAACATGGCATCATACTTCATTTTGCCCCGGAGGCAAGTCAGATAAACTCACTTCTCACTCCGCAGGATGCCGGGCGTGAGTCAAAATCCGATATCTGCCGTGTGCTTGTGCAAGCATTTGTAGCAGTGAGATGCGAACTGAGACAAAGTTGTTTGACATAATAGAGGAAACAGGGAGGAAGTGCAGTTGGATCAGTGGGGAGGAGGTAATGGCAACAAAAAAACCTCGCCCACCCACGGTTCGATAAAGTGCGAGTGCTCGATACTATGGATCTGCAGTGGGAGAATTATTGCTCTTTGAAAGTTTCAGGTGTTTGTCTCTGTGATTCAATGGATTGTGTGTGTGTGTGTGTGTGTGTGTGTATCTAAGTGAAATGAAAGGAATTTCTGTCTGTCTGTCTTTCGATTTTCTCAACACCCATTCATGTGATCAACTTCACACTTGATGAGTTTAATGTTAACGTTTTGATAACCTTATGTTGTGATTAACTTAATGTTAGTAAGCTAATGTTTGGTAGCTAACTTCAATGAATATTATACATTCTAACGCTCTGGGAACCAGCTATGACTTGAGATACTGAATTGTTTCAATATTAATACTGTAGCGGTAAGATTTCATTCATTCAAACTTCTCAAAGTTAGAATTCAGTGGCAGTTAATCCATAATCACATTTTTTTTATTGCGTTTTGACATTTGACATATTTTCAACATTTTTATATGAAAGAATAAAACCATTGTAAATGTTGCTTTTCAAGTCCATCTCCATTCAGTTGATTCAATGTCATTTAACAAAGTAGCAGAAATAATTCATCTTTATTATTATGAATTTAAGGGTGGTTTGTCTAAAACTGATGACATATGTAATATTTCAGTGTTGTTAATAAAGTTTAAAAAAGGGAAAAGAGAAACTGCATATGCATACTAAAACAAAAATATCAGTGGGTCTGTGTCCTGACTTCCGGCTCTCCAGATCAATTACATTGAAAAATCTGCAGAATTTAGTATGGCAGGATCGTTGTAGGTGGCATTTTTTCAATAAAGCAACAAGAGCAGTTTGAGAGTTGATTTTGGGAGGGTGGAGTGTCGGAGGGGAATGTTGATCTCAGGGGTCGTGACCCTTGGGGACAGGCGCTGCAGAAGTCAGTAATGAATCCAGGGAGTGGAGTTGTAATAACAGTGAGGACAGTGAGCGGATGCCACTGTGAGCGACTCGAGCCGAACTCGGTTTGTGTGTTCTGGTGGGACACTGTGTGGTTTGAACTAAATTTATAATGAACATACTGCCCCGGTTGGCAAAGAAAGGTTTCATTTTAACGATTCATCTATCTCAAGCTGCATCAGATATCACCTCGGCCACACGAGGCGCTGCCAAGTCCTCGTCCAAGAACTTTCCAACCATCCAGAGAAGCCTTTGATTTAAAGAATTTATAAAAGGGAAGTGTGGGAGAGCTTCTGGTTCTATGTTTGTGACTATAATACTTTGTCTGCAGAGAGTTGATAGAGTTGTAAATCAATACAAATTCTATATTCTTTGTGTGTCTTGCCACACTAGTGTTCCTAAGGTCAAGTGGGAACCTTCATTTTCAAAACTGATATTACTTGGCAGGTGCTGACTTTCATTCATTTTCCTGATCTTCCTTTATTTAAACAAATTAAATAAACTAGTATTATACTGGTATCTCCTGATAATGTGTCCTTGCAGTATTGTACATAGTGATATCTGATTTTCACTGTAGTTTACTACTTTCTGTTATTATAATGTGAATGCATTGAAGCCACAGGTGCCAAGGTTTCTGGATATTTCTGAATCACCTCACACATCTCATGTGTTAGGTTGTATCTAGTTTGACATCTTGTACGTCATTAGAAATTGTATTCATGATACTATAATTGCATTTCTATTTAATTTAAGTAATTTTTTTTAAGTTTTTTTTTTTTTTAACTTCAAAGCAGCTCTCTGGGTTCGATAAAGAAAAAAAAAGCTTCGGTAATGTTGTCAAATTGTAAAATGATTTCATATCTGACAGTTAGAAATAGGCAAAATAGATCAATAAAACCTGGTTAATTGGAGAAGAACTGTATTAATTTTTTTAATGACCTGACAACTGAATCCAATACTTATCCTGCCTTGGATATTTTTGAGATTCAAGACATGTGAACGGTGACGTCAGGAGGTTTTTATACTGCAGATATTGACAGTCCTACTCCAGTTAGAGTTAAGAACATATTTATTGATTTCACAGCACAGATGGCTGCTCCTGCCCCTCAACACACAGGCAGCCTGGCTTCATGGCAAATCAAATCATATTGTATCTCTCAGAGCAAAAGCCACCCCCAACACTACAGAAAATAAAACCCTGACGTCTCCATTTCCATATTTTACCCTAAAAAATACAGCTCTGTGTTTTGTGAAGCAACAGCTGAAGAGTCGGTACTGATAGTCATGGCACTTTTGCTGAGCTCGAGTTTTGGACGAGTGAACTCTCCCTCTCTCGTTCTCCGGTATTGTCACCCATTAACAAAAAGCTTACTTTGTCTAAACGGTCACAAGGTCAGCTTATGTGGATGTTATGTCTATGTTTGTTTATGGTTGCCATACAGGGTTCCCGTCAATGTCCTTGGGGCTGGCCTGAGAATGGTTAGAGTGTGTTTCAGTCCAGCGTTTGGTGCTGGGGGCCCAAGCTATTTTAATAGGTGTTACCGCAGGGTAGACAGGCCATTGGCTTTGGGATTGGGTTTCCCTTGTGCCAACAGAAGTGGTTTAATTGTGTATACCTGAGCTTTAATCAATGCCAAAAAATGTTGAAAGTAACATCAGGAATGTTGGCCATTAGCCACGGGACCTTGATGAAATTGCTGGAAATATCCGAGAAAAGACTCCTTGCAGCCTGCCTGGCTGTCTGCACGGCTATGTTACACTTTAACACTCCAAGAAAAGGCAGAAAGAAAAACATGTGAATATGTCTTTTTAGCAAAGTTGAGGGAGTCGTGCATCTGTTTGCTACATCATCAATGATCGAGCGTTTTTTATTTCATCATTATCAATTTAACAAATATGATTTTCAAGCAACATCATCATCAACAACAGCTTCAAAATCATTTTCACGCAGACTTGTAATAGAATGGTGCCTCTTTCATTCCCTCTCTACGCCTCAAATGCCTGTTCTTGCACAATGTAACTTGGATCGAGCGGGTACGATCTCACTTCGCGGCACGACGCCACGCTGAACAAGAGTAAATCTTAAACTGGCTTTTAGTCGTTGGCGAGAGCTTCATGAAATGAAAGGGCGGGAGACAGATGCTGAGCAGGCCTTCTTGTTGTTGGACTAATAAGTAATATACGCTGGCTTACTAATTTGTTGCCCTGGCTTGATGTTTGGCCGCGTTAGGAAAGGTATCCATTTTTAGTTTTAGATCACCATCGTGTGCTCATAATAAATGCATGTGTTCAGCTGTCCACGGGGGTTTTCAAGGCATGATTTGTATTTGTGAAAAAGTGAACTGCACTCTGTCGTGGTGTCAAGCTGTAAAAATACCAATTCTTGCATAAATCAAATGTTGACATCTTTTTCCCCTTGTCCTCATTTTCCCTCATTGCATGGGAGCCTTCAAGCACCATAATCTCTGTATTTCTACACAGCCATCACATAGAGAACCACATTGTTTATTGTGTGACAATGGAGAAAATCCATAAATGACATTCTCTCATCCTGTTGATTGACCCGACCCTTCATTTAAAGACAGCTTCTCTGAGCTATATGGAAGTACGGCATCACCTTAAACGAGTGAATGTCAGTCATTTTTATAATCTTTGCCAATGGTACACACTTAATCATATTTCCATATATTAATAATGCCACAGAGTATATACATATGTATAATTCAAAGCTCTCTTCAGACATCCAAGAAGCAACAAAACTCTTTTAATTTTTATTTTTAGGAACATCACCTTTGGGCTTGTATTGATAATGACAAGCAGCTTCCAAGAGGGGCAATTGGGTATGCACGCCACATATATATTTCATTAGACGCTATATGAATATGTATGAGTGAAAGATCTGCAGGGCACTCTATGCAAACACACACATTCATCACCATCACTCTGAGTGAGGTAAGATGGTGTTTGAGGAACTTTGTCTCCTAACAGTTTATGATTCAGGATCACAGACTTCGCCGTGGTAGATGAAACCATATAAAAGGAGTGAGCGTGCGTGTGTGTGTGGTAAAGCTGGAGGTGGATACACTATTTATAGGCGTGAGAGCTCTGCTTGCCAAGTAAGATTTACCTCCTCTTGTTCTCCTAAATCCTATTTTTTAATTCAGCTGACTCTTTTCTGAACCTTCGCACATCTCATCGTTCTTGCTTTAAAAAAAAAAGGAAAAAGGAAAAAAAAAAGGAGTGGGAGGGAAATGGAGAATATGGATTTTTGTCTGTATGGGAATGTGTAAAAAATGGTATTAGAGAGACTCAGTTGGAGTGTATGACAGTGGGTATGAGAGAGAGCAGCCAGAGAGATGGGCGATGCTGTAAATGAAGTGACCATAACCTCCCCTTGTCAGATGAATTGCACATGATAGTAAGCCATCCTCCCCTGAGCCAGCCTGTTTGAGTTCATGCCTCCCGCAAATATGGACAAAGGGCTAAACAGACAACCAACTCTCAATATTGTCTGAACTTTATTTCTTGGCAATTTATCACGTTAAGCTGGGAAATCATGTAATGATTGTGGTGCTTATTAACCAGGTGGATCTGTGATGTGTCATGTGAAATGTGAGCAAAGACACCAGAAATGCAAAAACACAGTGTTTGCTGTTTTTAAGGAGACAGTTTGCTTTTGATCTGTACAGTATTTGTCACTTCATATGGACAGAGACCAGCTGACTATGACCTCACCTGGCACCAAAAAAATCATTTGGTTAGGTTGGTTAGCAGCTTAACTTTAATAAAGGCTGGCAAGATGATTATAGTTAAATGTCTACAGCGGAGACTTAGGCTCCACAAACTCCCTACTGTAGGAAAATTAGATGTGGAAAATTTATTTCATGCTTAATGAAAAGTGCGTACAATCCATGCACAGTCTGATTAGACCTGTATTGTCCTCCAGAGGATTCAGCTTTGCGGCCCCCGCGGGGACGTGAATCCAGATGTTGCGCCTTTGCAGAACCCACCGTCATTTGTGTCTGTTTACGCTGTTTAAACTGATCGCATTGGAAAACCACTAAACTGGCTCAGAAAGGAACTTTTGTTTTTGTTTTCTCTGGGAGCCCAGACAAAAAAAAATCCACTTGAAGGAAATTCGAGAGCACAGAGAGATGATGATCAACTTAACCTCGTTGACTAAGCTCCCACAGTGGTGACATTCCCTCTCCGAGTGTCTGTGAGCTGTCAGAGTTCCTGTTACCGAGTCTCGCCTGATTTACAGTGTGAAATGTCGAAAAAAAAATCCTCAAGAGCTTTTCCATAATACAAATAAGATGAGCTGGCGAAGATCACAGACGCCTGAGCTGTTTGCATTGTGTCTCTGAGCATGGATGGGAAGAATGGAGATGGAAAGAGTCGGGAACTGACAGCGTTTTGTTTCATTTTCTGGGGTATGTCCTCCAAACTGTGGCACATTCTTTCAGACCCCCCCCCCCCCCCCCTCTTCCCCTTCTCCCCTCTGCATCACCTCCATCTCTGTCCCCACCAGTGTTGATGTGTTATGAGAAAATGTCTCTGGAAAGTGTCACATCTGCATGGGAGAGACAGAATGTGGGAGTGGGGGTGGTGGGGGGGTTCTGGGAGCGAGAAGATCTGTAATTTAATCTGAAGCTCTGGAGAGGATTGTTGGGGTTCACTCTGCGGGACAGGACAGGGTTGACTGTGGATTCTGATCTAATTCAAGGCAATGGGAGAAAAAAAAAGCACAAGGGAAATGATAGCGCTGCCACCAGTCATTTGATTTCACACAATCAGGGGGGCTTTAGAAAGAGTGTAAAGAAGGACATGGTTCTCCTTCTAGGTGTCTTAAATTTAGTAGGTCAGCACACTTCCTTAGGTTTTCCACAGCCCGATTTAATGCAGGTTCAGCTTGATCTGACAATACAACATATAATACAATATACCCAAGAAGACTATTCAAACTGCAGGTATAGAACTCATGTACTTAACAGCCTAGTATGTAATTATGCGAATCAATGACCTCTATTCTATTTTTTTATTAACATCTGCTATATTAATCCTGAGAGAATCAACGTTAAGTCCTGCATTACCAACACATTACCCCACATTTATAACCATAGAATTGAATGAACCGTGTGTCTGGATCCGACATTTACCTGCTGGAGTGACTTCTTTCAGAGGTGTATAAACCCCTGAAAGTGCATAGAGTGCATCCACTGTTATTCGTATGTAGCCCACCTTTACCCACTGTATTAGGTAAGGGCCTCCTAGGTTCTTGTGGTTNTTTCATTAGAATTGAATTAACATATTAACATATATGTCAGGGTTACACGTAAATATATTAGATGCAAATACTCTTCACTTTATACACCACAGAAAGTGAACCCAGACAGTATCTCTCCTGCAGCTTCCTATGTAATCAAGCCAAGGAGGTGAGATATTTCTGGCCTTGATCTTATTATTCTCCAGACTATATTCGCCATATGCTTCCAACATGCTCTCATAAGCTTCGCTGTCTCTATGGACTCGCCACTCAGACAGTATCTTCTGGAGTCACGGTCACGCAGGAAGCAGGAATAAGGTTTTCCATCCGCTGGCGTGTTGCCATATGTCGTAAACCCCCTAGTTCAGGTGAAGGCCTCATATTTTCTCCTTAAAATTACTCTTTGTGCAGGCGAGTAATGAACAGAAAGGTTTAAGATTGCTTCTCTAAACCTTGACCAATCATATAAATCCACAAAGGACCAGCACAGACAGCAGGGTATTTTGCACTTCACTACACAAATCATCATATGCTCCTAAATATTGTTGTTTTTGCGAAAATACGTAAGTCGGGCATCATGACAGAATTACTGCCTCATGGTTGTTTCCCTCATTATGAACTCATAATATATATGTAGGGAAGACTTTAAAGGGATTTGTGTGTCATGTGTATTTTTTTTAGTGAAATGGAAGTTAACACTATATTGACATGTATGATTCCAGTAAATAATGTCCAGTAAAATAAAACATACTCCTCACTTGGAGACTATTTTTACAGACAGTTTCATCACATGGCACAACAACAATTGCCTGAATCTCAATATCAGCAAAACAAATGAACTTGTGGTGGATGACTGCTATTGTCTATTAGTTAGTAAGTTCACTGAGAGAAACAAAAACAGAGTCATGTTCCTTGTATGTGTTCATTCTTGGCCAATAAAACTGATTCTGATAGGACACAAAGTTGTTGCCATGACGATAGACAAGAGAAGAGAAGCAAATTGTGGATCACCACAGTTTTGAGGACAATAAAGATTGGTGGCACCGATCAGTATCATCATATAAATGTGGATAAAATGTCATTGCTTCATCTTTTTGTCCTATTAGACATTCGTGTGAATTTTTTTCATAATTAGCATTATAATTCTTTCGTCATGGCCAAGATTGTGTTTCGTGGGATCACAGTGACCTTTGACCACTAAAATCGAATCATTTCGTCTTTGAGTCCAAGTGAACATTTGCACCAAATTCTAAGGAATTCCCTCGAGGTGTTCCTGACACAATCCGGCTAACTAAACTCTAAGACCCGTGAACACTTTGTATTTTCAGGTGTGTCATTTTTATCAAAGGATTCAGGATTGAATAGACGCCCCCAGTCTACTCGAGTGCTCTGGTGGATAACATCCTCACCTAATCGTAACCGGAGGCCATCAGATCTGCATTTCTCTTTTCTTTTTTTTAAAGGAAGAACGACTATGTTAACAGATCACATAGTAATGTCTTCTGGCTGCGTGTGCACAGCAATTAAACCTGGTTCCACTTCAATGTACGTGTGCAAAACACGTTTTCCTGAACAACAAGGCCAGGGGATGAAAGGAAAAGTGAAAAAAAAAATGCAATCAATTTTGTAGAGCGTTCAGACCCAGGACAAGAAAATTAGTGCTAGGAAACCTTTCTCTATCTTTTCTTTGTCCCGCTCTTGAATTTTACTGTGCTTTATCTGCAATACGACAATGACAAAGGAGAATATGCATAAACCTCTGATTAATCTAATGATTAAAAATATAAATGATATCTGAAGACAATGTTACTGAATCTATGTTTAAATGTGATGCGGGTTGCCTGAACAGCAAAACTGAACTGGTGGTCAGAATCAGTACAGAAAGTCATTTTTATTCCAATTTTTTTTTCTTTCATTCCTCATCACAACACTCAAAGAATTAACTTGATTCTAGGCCAGTTATTCTCAGACAATGGACAAAGGGATTTCAGTGAGCGCCTGAGATGGAAAAACCTGTCAAGGCCTTCGCCAACTATCATCAATACAGCCCCTTTGAATCCATCTCCCAAAACTCCTATGAGTCTAAATCAAATTCATTTCATTTTCTCTAAAATTTTACTTAACTTCTGACTTTGAACTTTCATATTTTTCAAACTTGTGTTGATTAAGGGACAGATTCATCATGATTGGGCTCATTGTGAATATTTGAATGTTCTGCACAGGTCGAAAGTAGACGTTAAAAGGAAGTAGAAGTTTGAGAGTAAAGCTCGTGAAAGTTCATTTTGCATTGCCTCATTCCAAAAGCTGTGAAAAAGTAAAGTGACTATAGGAGACTGTATATATTTCCACTGACATGGTGTTCAGCCTACTTGACTTTCATTAGCATTGCTTTCAGTGTTGCTGCTGTGGCTTTAAGGCTGAAATCATGATCAGCGAAGGAAGAGCATATTCACTCATGCTTTTTTTTTTTTTTTTAAATCCAACCAAAACAAAAAGCTAACTAATGAAAGACCATGGCAGTGTCCACTTCAAGGAGTACAGTCAGCTCTGTCATATATGACATGCCCCCTTAAAGAATCCTCTACACAAACCAAAGCTTTTTGGGAATTCATCATTTCCTCCCAGTGCGGTTGTCTTACTCTGTCAGCACCACAGTCATGCATGAAGTCGCTTAGGTACAAGACCACAGAGACAGATATAAAATCATCGTACTGCAGTGATGTAGTGTGAATTTCCATCCCGGATTAAGGACATAAATCATGAAGGAAACTAGAGGTTTGTGTTTTACCCCAAAGTGCAGCTACTTGAAAGCAGAAACTTGACCATAAAGAAAACGATTGAACTTAAAGAAAATGATGCTACTGTGCAAAAAAAAAAAAAAAAAAAAAAAAGCAAGAGCTGGAGGTTATGTCAAAGGGATGTTAAATATATATGCTGTCGTTATCAAAACAAATCAAAGTAGTAGCCTAGAGGACACAAGGACAGTATGTGAGTATTTTCATATGTGTGTGGGTTCCGGTTGTAAAATGCCTAAACAACCACAACTGTTCCACCCAGCTTCTCCCCTCCTCCTTCATCCACCCCTTCTATTCCCTCCTCTCCCTCTCCTGCTGCTCTCTCTTGCTCCGGGGGCCTTGCTAATGTGCTGGAAAACTGAAGGCACCCCCCCAAAAAGAGAGGGCCTTTCCTGTGCGTATTGGTCTTGTTGGAAGTGATTAAAAAGGGATTTGTGCTGGGAGGGTTGGGATTGTTATCACTGCGTTTGATTTATCACCCCGAGCCCGAGCGGTGGGGGCCCCGTCGCTGCTGTAAGAAAATCACGATTTCCAGGTGCGCGGAACCGCAGAAGCTCTGCCAGGGAGGAAACTGACGCCCGTCCAGCACCTGCACCCGTGACTATACCAACACACAAACACGTATGCTCCTCAACATCTCTCATCCTTGTCCCGATTTGGACAGGACAGCCAGTAGGAAACACTGTGTGTATCTATTGTGCAAATGCTTCTTCCTTAACAGGCAATTATTTCTTGTTCAGACCTCTTCAATCACTTTCATATTCCAATATGTGCTACTCTTTTGTCTGTTTTACTGATTTGTCAGAGAGACAATCAGAGTCAAACAGGAAGTCTTCAGCCTGCAGCAAGGACTCTTCAATCCTTCCTTCCTTCCTTCCCTCCTTCCTTCCTTCTCTCCTCTGAACAATCTGAACCTGTTACATGTCGTCTCTATTTGAGCATTTTGTGTTTTATCAGCATGACAGTGGTGCTTCAATCATTACCCATCATCCAACGTGTATTTCATCAAACATTAGTCAGTACCGACTGGTTGAAATTTTAGCTCATGTCGATTTCGCTGTTCCATTTGTTTATACATCAAACTCATGCTATCTACGTTTTTTTTTTTAATGAATTTGTTTTAAAAGACCAACCCAACACCGACAAAACCTTTCATGATCACAATATGAATCATCACTTTAGTAATTTCGGGTAGAGAGCAGCCAGACAGAAACACACACACACTACACACACACACACACATACCCTGACACCGACAATACATCTGTGTGTGATACTTGCTTTGCTGCCAAAGAGGTTTTCAGCATCCTGGTACTATAGGCTGTGAAGGCATATGATTCATTCCCAGACTCCTTTACTTTTTTTCCTGCACATTTCCTTTAGAGGCATTGTTCCAAATCCAAAATTTGTGAATTAGTATCACACACATTCTGGTAATGGCACATGCAAAGCACAGTTAGTGAGCCATCACATCTCAGACGGTGAAGGGAACGCTCACCTTTTTTTTTTTTTTTTTTAAGTCTTTATTTTTTTAACGAGGACGGGATACATTACACTGAAAATTGTGGTAATCTTCTAAGATGTAAAATCACATTTGTCGCAGTCAAAGACTTTTCACATCAGCATAAAAATATCTTCCTCGAGAATCCTTTTCTTGCTCGTTCATCTGTAGCTAATGGCTCAGAGTAACTTAAGGCCATCTCCTGTCTCTCACCGCCGCAGCTATGAGGAGAAATAATGAGCATGCAGTTTTTGTCAGGAATGTCTGATTCTTTTTTTTTGTTCTGGGAAGGAGGTAAAGATATGCAGAGTGAGAGGTGATATATCATTTTTTTCCCCCTGCATGAGCCTCTTTTGATTAGGGTCCAACCATAGCAGAGCTTGTGGATGACGCTGACTTTACACACAGGGGCCTGGGCTGAGTAATGGGTCAATTAATGGATTTGTGTGTGTCTGATGATACTACCAGACCAGTGTGTGTGTGTGTGTGGGGGGGGGGGGGAGTTGTGGTCAGGGCAGGCAATCACAAAGTAGACCAAGAACAACAGCCTTGTCCTTGTTAAGGCCAAACTATCTTGATAAAGTTCTAGCTTGGAATTAAATCTTGTGCCGGAATCAGGTCTTGAAGTGCGGTTTTGACCCGCGACGACTCTGAATAATGTCATGGATGATGTTCCAAATGCGTGTATGTTTTTACAAGTGCTGCTTTATCTGAGATTCTTGTGAAACGTTTTAA
The DNA here is from genome assembly GCA_037975185.1 of Centropyge bicolor. Lineage (NCBI taxonomy): Eukaryota > Metazoa > Chordata > Actinopteri > Pomacanthidae > Centropyge > Centropyge bicolor. Next base: position 7,957,877 of record JBBMOC010000008.1, read on the forward strand.
AACAAATAAAAGTTTGTTTTTGCACTTATGCATCATACTTTGACACAGTTGATCTAAAGCGGCGCATCTGCCTGTGACCACAAGACAATCCAGTCTATTTTTGAAGGTGCACTTTGAAAAGAGGATGGACTGTGGGAAAGGATTTTAACCTCCATTAGAAAGAACAGGCCCGGCCTTATGGAAGGAGACAGGGTCAACTGGGGAGATTTAGTTACATTAGCAAGGAGCGTGCTCTCTGAGCGGTGCCGGCGTGGGTCAGCCCAGAATATTAACGTACATTAGTCAGAACAAAGGGCTGTACCAACAGTGGCAATGGCACAATGAGACGAGGGTGGACAAGGTCAAATGCTCCTGGGGGACGGCTGGAAACCATAACAGCTGGTATTTTGGATAAAAAAGAGGGATAATATCGTGATGCCTGAGATCAGGGAGAGTAAACCAAATGAGGATGGATGGGTGTTTCACATGAGACTCAGTCAGTGTCCTTCAGAAGGGGCCCTTTTATTTTCCTGTCGTCAAACTCCTTCAGTCACCTTGAACGATTTTAGCTGTGGTCTCGCTCTCTGATCAGAAATTGGGACAAAGCTAATAACCTTAAAACTATGACAAGTATTACGACAAGAAAATACAGTGAGCGTCACTGGCGCAGCTGTTTAATGGGGGTAAACTCAATTATTAAAATTGAATTGACCGTAAATGCATCAGCGAGGAGTTATGTGGTGATACTGACGTTATTTATTGAGGTGTTTGGGGTCATTTGCTGGCGTCTATCTAATATGAAGGAGAGAGAATCTGTCCATATGGTTGTTTAATTCCGTGCACGGCCTATTACACGTTCAGGAAATTAAAACAAAGCTCACAGAGCCAAAGGCCGTCAGCTAATTTTTTGCGGAAAACAGCTCATTTTTCATGTCTGCCTCTTTCATGTTGGTTTGGGACTTTCAGTGAGCGTGGTGATCCAGAACACTGTGTCTGTACATTTTTCTTTTCTATGTACTCTATGTGTGGATTTGTGTGTGTGTGTGTGTGCATGTGTTGAGAGTTTGTAGACAAGCATCTGGGCCAGCCTGCATTCTGCAACCACATGATGACAGCAGCCGATGAAGTCACAGTAAACAGTGAGCCAGTCCTCATTATCACTCGTGTGTGCTTTTGGATTCGCTTCACTCGGTCACAAAAGCCCCTGCTGTTCTTCAGTCAATATCCTTGTGACATGTCTCAGTATGGACGTTGAGTTGCAGCCCCGCCAGTACGACCTTAAGTCCAGAGCCTCTGAACACGAAGTGACAGCTTCTGACAGCTTAAAACCTGGCCCAGATCTGCCTCCTAATTGTTACAGTAAAATGTTTGAAGTTTGTGGAGCTGCTGATGTGTTATTGTTTGAACGGTGGTGCTGAAATACATGCAGTTTTCCTGTAATGCTCGAACAATGCACCGGTTAATAATGACGACAAGAATTTTGTACTGAAGTTGACAATGCTTTGCTACTTATAACACTTAGAAATGTTTGACTTAAATAACTTTTTTTTCTTTAACGCTAAACAACTGCGACTATATACGCAACAATCAAACATAAAGATTGGAAGAAAGAAAAAAAAAACATCCTGAGGTATTATTTATTTGGAGTTTCAAATCAGTTAATCTGCTTCACCGAAGAATGCATGGGTGTGGTTTGATCAGATTTCGTTGACCTCGAAACATAAGCAAACAACTCACCAACTGTCATCACCTTTAGATTCAAATACTGCTAAATCATGACTGGTGTATAGAAGTATGTGGCTGCACCTTTTTCCAATAGAGTCCCGTCCACTTCAAACCAGTGAAAAGTGCACAGAGGAAAAATATAAATACAGAAGATATCCAACCAAAACTGCTCATGTTAATTTGGCATTACTCGAAAACTGTTCTTCTTCCTGAGGTGGGCATGCTTCTGAAACAGCACCCAAAGCTTTCTAAAAAAAATCTCTTACAGCACTAATGTCTTCGTGCAGAATTTATCTGGTGGGTTAGTTGGTTCACGAAGCTGGACGATGCACACCATTTTGCAGGTTTTATAGACTTTGACCCCTGAAGCTGCTGGTTAAACTCATATTCTTATCAGCGGTCGTCAATACTGACTGGCCGTTTTCCAGTTTTTATTGAAAGGCCAATGTCAGCTTGATATATTGGTCTAATCCCACCACACACACACACACACACACACACACACACACAACTACACTTTCCGTCTTCCCCCTCTTCTTTTACAGCAAGTGTTACACAGCCACAAACTCTTTTCATCACCACCTCCAATGCCTTCAGCTTTAGAGTCAATCCTTCTCATTAGCCGGCACTGGGAAATGAGGATTCAGTAAAAATACAGAGCATCATTAAACACTGTAAACTGTACACTTGGAACGGCGAAAGAGCCCTGTAAAAAGGCTGGAAGAACGCCAGGGAACCTATTTAATTCCTCCAGCTGCTGGTGTGAGCTCCTGCAACAAATCACCCATGTTACAGGTCTAATTTGTAAAAGACAACAACGTAAAACATATACAGAGCGTAAAACGTCGGCAGAACAAAGGGACTCGCTATATAGTGAGATATATGAGACTTGGTGGAAATGATTCCTGCCAGATTAGTAATTCCACTCTCTTTCATGTTATCAACCTACGACACGGCAAGGATGTCAAATGCATATTAAAAAAAAAAAAAAAAAAAAAAAAAATCCCTGAGTTAAAGTAAACGAGCTAATGACGATAAAATGGAAACCCGAGTCTAAAAGCCAACAAACAAGCAAAGATCAGTTGAAAATACAGTACGGCTGATTAAAGTTAAATATTTAGACAGTGAGTTAAAGGTAGTTGAGCCATGAATGTTAAACAGATTTCACACAAAAACATGAATAAAAGAAGAGACTCTTTGTGGCTCTCCTCGTTTCTTAACTTACCAGAAATGAAAATCAGGCTTTGCACAACAATAAGGTCTTTTCAACATGTAACATTTCAGCAAACATATTAAAAATAAGGCATCCAGGGTCTGACAAGGTGAGTGAACGAAGACAGCATGAGGAAAAATGCTATTTGGAGTGGACATAAATAGTCTCTTTGTGTGCGCTTTTAGCTGACGTGATTGGACCACAGACAGATCTGAGCGCTCAGGAAACTCGACCAGAGTATTTAACTTGGACGGCTGAGGTGCTGCGAGACTGCCAGAGCGCTCGGAGAACCAGTTCACCTCACCCAGCCTCCCTTTAAAATCTCACCCTCCTCCGTCCCTCACGAGCCGCGACGCCTTATCCATATTCCACGTTTCGGCGGAGATGAGATTCTCGGTACAGAGCAGCGGCTTAATTGGAAAGTTATGCGAGTGTGATGTCAAAGTGCAGCGTGAGACACCGGAAAACAGACCGGGGGACTGAAAGCGGGGCTGTGGACAGCAGCCCCCTCGGTGCCGTTACTATAAAGTCTGCTCCCGAGAGCCTATTTTCGAGTCTGCCATTCGTCTATTTCACGTTATTTTTATTTTCATTTAAGTGAGGGCACAGTAAAACTTGAGTTGCCTCTTACCCTTCAGAACTCTTTATTTCAGGCATATTACCTAAATCACTGGAGGTATGTTGGAAAAACAGGACACCCCATAAAACCCTGAAAAAGGCCTCCTGTTTTAACATACTCAGGGGGAACTGAATCAGACTCTTTGTGAAAAGAGCACTTGTGTTGGATTGAAAGACAATGAAATGGGACAAGCAAAAGTTCGGGAGCTTTTTTATTGTCCTTTTCGGCCTTTTTCCAACTGATTCAGACCAGTCGGTCTCAGGAGGGAGATGTACAGTAAATTGTGTCATGAGACAAAACACAAGCAAGCAGCAGTTATTTCAGAAAATGGCACCATTTTTCTCTCTAATATGGCTGCAGTCCTGAAGTTTAAACTCTGGTGGGACGAGGAAAAAACGGGAGCGAGGGGTTACTGAGGCATAGAAAATCTTGAACTCAACCTTCAATTTGCTTGATTGACAGATGGGCCAACCTGTGGCCTTTTTATCTTGTTATGAGGCAGCGAGGAGGAGGCGTGGGTGAGGAGGAGAAAAGAGACAAAGAAAAGCAAAAAGACATTAGGACAGTCAATATGACATCATGCAGGTTGAAGGACTTTTCATTGGGGAGTCAATCTTGTAAAGTGCTTTACAGATTTACCAGATTACTTTAGCGTTGCATATTTATGGGATTTGACACATATGCACAAAGTATGTTTGCAGAGAGATCAGAATAAAGTGCAGATCATTTACTTGTATGTTTGCAGCAGAAAGAAAACAGGCTAATATTATCGTCCTTCCAAGGTGAACAAAAGCACTTTAACATCAGCATTTGAAAGGCTTGCTGCAAATCCATTGTGACTTTTTGGAGCAGTAGATGGGCAAAACAGGCCATGTGTTTTGTTTTATAATGTTGAAGCACATCAGAAGTAATTATTTAATGTTTTATTGTACTCTCCTCTGATGCTATCTGAAACATCTTCAAGTAATAAACACCACCAATCAGATGAGAATATCTTTGTAAAAGATATGAGGTCATACTGGATGATACATTTTCTTTTTGCTTTGATCCATTAGACTGTGAAGGTGCTTATTACATGATCACTCTGTTGTGTTCAGGTGCAGCAAAGGTTCATAATTACAAAGCCTTTAGCAGTAAATACAATTAAATCAGCAAACATAAACACCTTTGAATGTCAAGTAAGTGCTTATAATATAAAGTATTATCGATGCGGTTTGGTCTGTGCATATTTCAAAAAGAATGGCTGCACAAATCCAAGAAAATCTCTTGATCTGTTTAAAATCTCCTTTGGTTAATCCCATGCACACACAACCTTCCTCGTGCATTTGTTTTTAAATTGACATCCCAAACCAGACCATTCCTTTGGTCACGCCGGGCCTTTGTTCAATGGTGAGAGGCCGCATCAGATCCACCCTCTGAGTCCCAATGCATCAGGCGAGTGGGGACTCTCTTGTTTCATGCGGTAACTATAAAACATGCCCCAAGTACTTGCAACAATTCTGCTCTAAGCCACAGCCACAGTATTCCCCCTGAAACACTTAACGAGGGACAATTACAAACTTGTTGCAACTTATGGCCGCGTGCATTTGGGAGTTGTCAGATGACTCAAGTGGTTTTGAAAGCTTTCAAAGCTGAAGGGCTTTTTGAAATATTGCTATTTGTCTGGGCAGCAGCGACGAGGAACGTCAGCTCAGGAAAGCTACGATCTCTGTCAAAGAGTGTTGTATGATTTCACGATAGAAAAACGGCCTGGCGTCGAAATATTAAATAAATTCTCCACGCTGTCTTGACGCTGTTTGAGCTTTTGATGTGAATCACTGAGTGCACAAAGTCACAGGAGATAATCAAATCAGGCAACGTTTCGCTCACTTATCACATTTTTTTGGGCAGCGCCTCATGCGCAGATGATGGATTCTGGTGTGAAAAGAATGAGATCAATATTTTTTATTGCCTGGTGAGATGTTTCTAACCACATTAAAGAAACCCTCCGGTGTCACAACTTAACCCCTCGCAGGGATGATGTGATTTGCTCTCCCAGCGTACAGTCGCAATCTGGTAGCGATCATGTTTTTTCATCTGCTTAGTGCGCGTCGGATAAGGAACGCGACGTTGATGAATTGTTTTTAGATGAAGATGGATTTGATTTTCTTCATCTGACTGACTCACCTTAAGTCATCTCCCAAAAAGAAAGCATGAAAAATGATCGGTATGCGTCTTGTTCTGTCCATCAGACGCACTCGCCTGCTCACGCACCTTTGCTCTGAATGCACATTTTGTCAGTCTGCACACACAGGAGTGAAGCTATGGCTAACATGCAGCAGATGCCTGGGCTGTGGGAGAGTGTGGAGCCGGCGAGCTGCCGAGGGAGGAAGTCAAGTGTAGTGTTTTTTACTCTCCTGCCATGCCACTTTTCTTTATTTTTTTCCAGCTTGGCCAGTCCTGTTGTGGCCCGTGATGCAGGGTCCCAAGGGCCCGGCGGTGAAATAGTAATATGGACCATCTGACACCTGTCAAAACAGCCCTGTTAGTTGAGCGTCAAGCCCTGTCAGCTTGCAGAGGAAAGTGCTACGCAGCCTCTCAATTTTCCCCCTCCTTCCCCCTAAGTCTCCCCTCTCTCTCTTCCTCTCCCTTGTTCCTCTCTCTCTGTCTCTCTCTCTCTCTCTCTCTCTCTCTCTCCAACACTGGTGAACTCTCCCGCTGCACCTCTCTCACTCTAGAGTCTCTCACTAATTCCATCTCTCTTTCCTCCCATCCATCTCTATTTCTCATTTTCTCACATCTCTCTCATGCCCTGACACTCTACTTCGCCCATTTATCTTTGTCTCTCTCGCTCTCTGAATGTATTCACGTTGCAGACTGTCAGACTCGACTCCAAATTTCTGCTCGTATCTCCATGGTCATCGTTTCAGATTGAATGAGATTCGAGCCCCATCTGATACCAATATGGAGCATTCATTTCTTGGAAAACATATTCTCATTATTGTGTGTGTCTTCCTGTGCAAACACTGGCTCCCGAGTGAATGATGTAACATTTACTTGTCATTACAACACTGACACATTCGGATTTCAAGTGTCAGGTGAGATGCATCAGGATGTGATTTAAAAAAACAAAAAAAAGAAATTGGGTGTTGACGCTAAAATCTAGTAATGGCATCAAATTTGAGAGAGAAGCGAACCAACTTGGACTGTGAGCCGAATCTAAAACCCTCCTCCTCTTTCCTCATCTTCCGCCTCACCTTTCCCTTCTCCCCGACTGGCTTCCTTTCCCACATCTGTCCCTTTCTCCTCGTCTTCCCCCCCTCCTTTTTTTCCCCCTCCTTGTCCCTCATCTTACCACGTCTCGACAACATCGCAGACAGACGACAACAATAACACCACACGCTACCTTCAACAAAGTACAACGGTTTCCTACCGTGCTCCCCCCGCCTGCTCTTTTCACCTCACATCACGCACAGTTCCTGCTCCCCAGCTACTCCTTCCCCTGTACGCCGGCAGATCCAGAGATGCTGCAGTGGAAGTGCGGCGGGAAAAATCAGGCTCAACGCCATCAGTAGGAAACGCGTCCTGTCACGGTCTGTGTCAGTTCAGCTCAATTCAATTACTATCAGCCCTATCTGTTTACATTGGATGTTTGCAATTGCTTTCCCAGTGTGGAACAGGAACCGGGCAGGGGGGATTTATTTTGTGTGGTCCGCCTTCTCCCATGCTCCAGAGTCCTCTTTGTGTTTAATATAAATGAAACAATAGAGCAAGGTTCGGGGAAATTCATATGTGATTCTAGTAGATTTTTAGGCACAAATCAACAAAACAACTTTGTTGATGCATTGCGATCATTCCAAATGTCAATAAGTGGATGTTTGAATGTTAAATTGAATCTTCTGGTTTCGTTCCCACAGTCAGTAAAACAGATGTTCTGATACAAACCGGACCGCAGCTTTGTGCCATCGCTGAAATCAAAGGTTGTTTTTGGAAACCAGTTGCCTCTTATTTTACCGATCCGGCTCAGTAAGTAGACAACTTTGGTGTTTTTGGGGCTATTGATGGGTCTTACAAAAGCAAACGTTAGATGAAGAAAGGAAGATCAGCCCAAGTATTACAGCAGGGTGCACTTGTTGAAAGGAAATAGTCAAGAAAAGAAAAGAGAAACAAAGCAGCAAAGTTCCTCCTCTGCTTTTCATGTCTTATTAAAAACATACCCCTGGATAATGTCTCATATCCTGCCCATTAAAAAGGCGAGTTGGAACTGCCACCAGAGAAACTAAGGGCAATTGTTTCCAGTGTAAAGTCATTAGGAGCCATAATGGGTCTCAGGCAGATGATTCCAAAGCACTTTTCCTTGTCAAGTCGCCCTTCCCAGTCAACGGTGATTGAAGCGTAAGACCTCGAAATTATCGCACTGATTCGGGTCCAGAATAACTTGGAAAAAGCTTGATCTACCCTCCTGGATATGAAGTTCAATACAAGAATTCAATATCTAAACTATCCCACCCTGGAAAAATGACGATAATATCGACTGTATCTTCTGTGACCTAGGTTGACATTGAGCAAAATCCTGCACTTGATTGGATTTCTCTGTGGCATTGATCATGACTCACATGAGGCATGCTATTGAGGTTTTCTGCTTCTAATTCAAGCGCTGCCTCAAGCACCAGCAGCTGATGTTGATGTGTTTATGTTGCCTTGCCATTTTTTTTTTTCCTTTTCTCCGCAGACAATCAGAATACATCGGTACTCGCGGCAGCAGGATGATTTGGTTTGAACACGTGCTGTCAATTTGTTCATAAAGTGATCTAATAAAGTCTTCGCTAAGGAGAGGACGTTCATGCTCGGCGCAGATTATCTTCTAACAACAACAATGCTTCTTTGCAGCGCATCTACTCTTTCTTTTATTCTGTCATTCCTAACAAAGGGCTGCAAGTGTCTCACATTAATTAAGGCGAAATGGGTTGCGGGAGAACTGCCGCCTGTTCACAAGCACCAGCAAAGGGGAAACAGTCCGTGTTAGATTGAATGTAATTGCCTTGGTTAGACACACCAAGAACCATATGAGAGGTTTCACTTCCCCTCTCCTCTTCTCCACACCAATAATGCCCCTCTGTCTCTCTGTGAGAAGATATTATGTACCATTCTATAGCCTAGTTACATTTAAGTACCTGCATTTCTGTGTCAGGATAATGGACCTTGGCATCGAGATGCATGAGGTGTATCTGATCCAAGTGGCTGGGCTGGTGCAGAGACGGCCGATGCAACCTGGGACGGGAACGGGTCGCGGCTAGCTTGGCTGACAAAATTATAGCAGAGATAAAAATAAACAGTCCCCCGTGCAAGCGTTGGAGAATAATGAGCATAACCCCAATCAAAGTTAATGATGTCGTATTAAACAGCATTTATTGAGAGAGATGGAGACAACAGCTGTGACATCTTGCATTCGGAGGAGAGATGGTAAACAAGACGTGGCGGTCGGTGGCATTTATAGGCTTGCGAGCAGATGATGGCGAGAGTGGGCGTGATGCTGAGGGGAGACAGTAAAAGTTCTTGGCTCCGTAATAATGTTGCGCTTGCAAAGTTGTTTTTTTTTTTTTTTATCCAGCCTTAAACCCACAGGTGAAGGTATCTGCTTCCGTCAAACGTCAAGGGCGATCAAATAAAGGGCATCATTCATATTCAGCCTGAACAGTTGTGCCTCGTGAAAAGTGAGCGAACAACCCACATAGCAGCCTTTTCCAGGGCATGAAAATCGTGTGTGTGTGTGTTTATGTGTGTGTGTAACTCACATGCTCAATGCAATATGTTACGAGTTTCATTGAGATTATGCAGAAAAAAATGCAAATGAAGCTATTCCAGAGCAAAGAATTCAAACCAGAGAGCCAGTGTTTATATTATTAGACTTTTCAGACTAAGTATGACTAAATGCCTCTTAGTCAAACGGCGCCACTATGCTCCGAATGTACACCAGTTGTGTGTGCTGATCTCTGTTTCCCTAATCACGCTGCTATGTCTGCACATCTCTGGAGCGCCCGGGGTGGCCTCTCTCCGCTGGGCCGACCTGGTTCTGCGTGGGTCACAGCAACTTGACAGGGACGAGAGGAAGGCCGGAGGACGGGGAGGAGCGGCAGAGTTGATTTTGGCCCGATCCTCAGATTTCTGCGAGGAGTTGGACCTTTCTGTTTCTCAGCTACACCTGGCCCAGGACACAGGAGATGAGGCCCCGGGCCAGTGTTTTTGGCTCACGAGGTCCAAAACAAACAGGTGGTGCGAGATATTTTCTCGCTTGTTGGGCTGTTGCTCGCCATTGGCCAGAAATAGGAATTTATTAAGGTGACTCAGCCACTCATAAACAGCTATTAGTAAGGGATTTTCTCCAGCTCAGATTCGGCTCGGGGCTTAACAAGCTGGGGGACCGGACCATGATGTGGCAAGGGGACAACTTTTCCACCTATTACATCATCGTCGAGGCACTCTGTGATGACCCCTCGAGTCGGATGGTCAAAAAACAAGGTCAAAATTAATATTGCTTCTCAGCACAGAACCCAGCTCTTCTCAGAGATTGCGCCTTGGGGTCCAATCCAAGGTCAGCCGCAAAAATGCCCGACTAGGGAACAATCCAACAATTTAATGTCAGCAGTTCACGTCTTTTCCTCTTACTCCTCAACCTCAAAGTAAGAGAAAAACAGTGTGAATTTTGCTACGTCTACAGTCTTGAGTTCTCCTCAGACATCAGGTTGAATTGTTTCCAATCCTGAAACACTGTACCTCTCTACCATATCCCATTACCTGTCAGTTTCTATTTCACTTTTTTGGACAAGAAGGCATATTATTTTCCACTTTAATGGCATGATCTCTCAACAGTGACTGTCAGCAGCCTGGAACATGCTTTTCACTTTCACAGTTTTGTCCTTGCTTCAGTGGACAGAACAGTAACAGGCTCCATTGAGGAAACGTTGACAAAATAAGTGTAGAGTTGGTGTACAGCTGTGTTCAATGCAAAGGAAAGAGTGAGGAGAAAAATTATGACAGGGGTTCTATTTTATATGAAGTTTTGTCTTGGATTGGATTGCTGCATCTTCATTTGAATGTTTTTTGTCTTGTGGATTTGCATAGCCTTGCTATTTGAACTCAGACTAACAGAATTAAACAGAAGAGTGTGAAAATGTAGAGAAAAAAAATTGTCTTCAGGTTAGAATAGTTATTAGAGGTTAGACATATAATCTTTTATCTGTATCTTATCTGTTATCTGTAATCTGTTATAATGTTAAATTAGTGTTATTATTGTGTTGTTTTATGTATAATTTATACATCATCAAGTATCTTACATTATTATCTTTATCATAAATAAAATTGAAATCAATACGCAGAAATAATTTTAAAAATACAGTCAGTTTAAATTAATTAACATTATTTTGCCTCCACCTAGTTAAATTGTTCTCTTGCTAAGTAATCACTTTGAATTTGATGAATTCTTAAAGTGAAAACGATAACTCATTGGCAAAGATTATATTTTTAATATACGATCAGGGCCATTTTCTTTTTTTTAACATTTTACTGAAGTTTTCGTGTACAGTCAAAGCTGGCTGAAGGCAAGATTAACATCCATTGTCAATCTGACCCTAACTCCCTAAAAAGTTTTTAACTGGTAGAGAATATGAAAATCTCATCATTGGACCATAATAAAAACAAATTAATAATTAATCCTTTTTGAAACTACTCTATTTAAAAGCGATATTTTTCAAGGTTTGTTTCACTTAAATCCACACACATAAGAATTTTTAACTGTTTTGCTTCTGCTTTCCCTTTTATAATTTCTGGTATGAGGCACTGGATTCATCCTTTAACCTTTTTTTTTTGTAATTCCTCGGTCGCACCTTACTTCGTATTCACACATCGCTGTGGATGCTGCTGCGGCCTTGTTTTACTGCTCACAGAGCAAAGTCATTGGAGCTAGTGAGGTGGACTGCTTTGCTCAAGGATACTGTGTCACTGCTGAGGAAACGGAGGAGTCACATATAACCTGTCAAGGTATTCAGACTGGGTTGACACTACACAAAACCTCCCAGCCATAAACTCTCTTCGTCTTTGCATCCTCTTAACAAACGTCAGAGACAATATTTTGCAAATCCCCCACCAACGTTATTTTTCTACAAACATGATCTACATATGCATTACCCACAGCAAAGATGACCCCAATTTAATGCACCATTTTGCTTTAAACATTTCCAGTTTGCAAACAGATGTATGCACTGTTTATATGCAAAGCAAGTGGCGACATTGATTAACAGGAAAACGCTTTTCCACAGCATGCCAGACCCTCTTACAAGTCACCGCACATCGCTGGTACCAATACGTCGTGTGAAGATGTGAATTTCTCCGTGGCGTGCACATGTTTTTGGTGAGACTCGGGGCTTTTTCTGAGTGTAGAATCCAAGTTTGTTATTGGTTTGCTGACTCCGCAACAAGCGCTCCGACATTATAAGTACTCCAAGCAGAACACACCAGAGGGAGAGGATTACTGCTCGAGAGATCTGCTCCAACTTTTAGTTGCCCATCCAACACTGCTAATTAAGGGCCTTTGGTCCCAGCCCCAGTGCTACTGCTTCTCCATTCTGCCACAGGGCCCCCAGGCTCAGTGGGCATCAGGGGGCCACTGAAGAGCTGTGTGGGGCAATGGAGCATACTGACTATGTCACATAGTGGGTCACTGTTTTTACCCAACTTAGCTTTGCCTCTTTATCGGCCTCCAACATCAGGGTCTGCTGGTCACACAAATTAAGGGGCAATTAAGGCAGTGAAACAGCAGAGAGATCAAAGTAGACGACTGGAGGAGAAGCCACTCTGGAGAGTTAAGCACTTTCATAAAGCAGCAATAGTCTGGCTTAATAGGAACCTGACCAATGAAAATACATCATATTGTTCCCCATTATTTCCAAGTGAAACAAAGAGAGGATTGTCTTAAAATGGGTTAGATCCTGTTTAAGCACTTGAGCTTGCTGTTGCAATTAGTTGTTGTTCTTCGATGAGATACGCACATACAAAATGTTTTCTTTTTGTATTGGTGCAATGTATAGTTCAATTCAGCGGGGAGACATCTCAATCTTTCAGCTTGTCAAAGATGAGAGATTAAAAAGAGAAAAGGTTGGATGGAATCAAGTCTGCAGAGAATTTCAACAGCTCTGAGCCATCATTGAGATTCCTGTATCTCTGGTAATTTCCATCTGCATGACAGAGAAAACGGGAGGGGGAAAAAAGGAACAACAAACAACAGCTTTCATCATCTCTCACTTTTGTTTCCCCGCCTTTCGCACGGCAGTAACTCAATGCCAATCTCAAACGAGTCAAACAATTTCTTCAATGAAATGGGCTTCATGGATTAAAATGTAATTTGCTACAGTTAATGAAAATGCGTTCTGTATAAACACAGGAGCGCTTATTGAATTGGGGTTTGGGAGGTGGGGGCTGGCTTTAAACAATGAGCGCCAACAGGTCTGTTGTAGAGAGGCTGTCTGATGTTTGCAGATGGGGCCTGCTGCTCTTGGGAGAAATGAGATAGCGCTGGCTAATTTAATTTCGATATGCGTGTAACAGTATCTGCCCGAGTCCATGTGGCCTTGTTTACCGTGGGTGCAAAGATGCATTTTAAAGACCCCGGCGTGTGTATGTGTGTGTGTGTGTTTGTGTCCACGCATGTCTGATTCCTCGCACGTGTGCTTCAAAAACTTGGTAATATTTCATGTCTCTCGTGTTCTATTCTTGGCCTCGTGTCCACCTGTCCTGCCAACGCCTCATGAGAAACAGACACCAACACAGTTACAACGACATGATGAGAAATTATATTAAATCTTTGGTTTGAATGATTTTTCTTCTCCACAAAAAAACATCTGTGTGGCTCACTGAGAAGTACAGTAGTTTGCTCGACAGTCACACCTGTCTTGTTAGGAGTCGACATAACTACATTTCTCAGGCTGCCGTGTCACTTAGAAATATGCCAAAATCGTCCTGTGACTTCTGTCTGTGACACCCAGAGAGCATATGCTGATATATGTGTATCTCACTCAGCAGATTCACCCCAGGAGAAAGCATATCCCTCGAGAATGTGTGTATATATAGGAATGTGTACTGTGTGGGTACATTTGTCTGTCCACGAGCGCAGTTGTCTGAGTGGGTGGATATCTTCTTGTTGGAGTTAGTGTTTTTGGTGAATGTGTGTGCCCTCAGAGATTTGCATGCCTTACAGTTTTTTTTCCCATAGACCCCAGCAGCACACAGGCATTAATTTGTACACAGCTTACACTCATTAGGCTTGCTCTACTATGCAGGAGCAGTGTAACGGGGTAGGGGTTAGGTTATATCCACTGAGAGGCTGTGCGACTGGTTGTGTGTTGGGCTTCGCTGAGAATGTTGTTGGCTCTGCATGTGCAAATCTATCTGTGTGAAAGCATCTGTCTGAATATCTCCTTGCGTGCATACGAACATGCGAGTACGTGTGTGAACAAGCGTGTGCATGTGGAGAAGCAACATCTCGTCTTCCTGAAGCAGGGTGGGTTTGGCCTGTAGGGTGGAATGTGCTCTTACAGTCATTGGTATAATTTGTTATTTGGGGGAAAAAAAAGATCAGCAAAAGCCTTTACCAATTAATCAATACTAAATCTCTAGACCACAGCACACACTCAGTTTTCATGAATGCCCACTTACACATGACAAGGATGGGCAGAATGAGTAGAAGTACGAATACTCTACCCAATGCTGCCTAAAAATAATGGCAATAAGATTTTATGTAACATATGCCACAAATATATATATATAAAAAAAATTCTATCCATTCATTTGAATGAATTATATTCAGATTCATTTGCAATTCAAATGACAGAGATGCAGTGGTGAAAAGAAGCCCATTAGGGAACCTTGCTTTGAGACTCTTAACTGGTTATAGATACGGAAATTGATTCCTGGGCCAGGTCAAACCTCTAACCTCCTGGTGATACTTTAGTGATTGGAATTTGACCACGACTCTGTGCCTCGAGCATAAATTAACACCCGCTGACGTGCAAACCCAGTCCTGCATTAGGAGGGACTTGGCACATGCTAAGTAATGACAGGTCCTCAGCAGCCATCTTTAGATTCATAACACCAGACACCAACATATTAAATATTCAAACGGCAGAGGGGGGATGAAAGGTTCCTAAGTGCTACCACTTTGGTCTTCGTATTGACTTGTTGCCTGCTTAGTGCTCAAACCTGTGCTCAGCGTTTGACAGCGCCGGTGTGAGGGGAAAATCTGATAAGCTGGCCACTCAGAACAAGAAATACAATCTCCTCTCTACATTTGGCCCCCCATTAAAATTTGAGCAGGGCAATCAATAAGGAAAACAGATGTGTGAATTAAGTTATAAACAGCGTGGGCGTCCTGACTGTACACGGTCATGCCACGGTAACACCCAGACCCCTTTTGATGTGAACCCAATGTCATGTCTGACCGTTGGGGAATGGACGGGGAGGCAGGGGGTTCACGGCGTGTGGTAACGCTTGTGCATGCGGAGGGATGCTGACACGAACAGCGATGTCTGGACGCGGGGCTTAAAATAAAGCCGTTAATAAAGACCTCTGAGGTGAGGGATTGCTGAGGTTGAGTCAGAAGGAAGGTGTCAGGGGGACTGCGCCGTCCCCAGGGGTGTTTCAGGCCAAGCTCCCAAAGAGGCGCTTGTCGCAGGAAAGCAAGAGCGTCACAGACAGCAAGAGGATCCACACGTATGCACCTCACCCCCACACTAACATTACATCGGCATCACAGGCCTATCCATCTCTTTGACAGGTCGATGGCGTCAAGTGCCATGGGGTGTGACATTGCCGACACTGGAGTGTGCCCTACACACACACACATTACTGGAGCCTCTAGTTGCCCCCCCTGGCTCACATCTGGAGGGGGGGGGCAACTTGATCTGTGTCCACAGCTTGGGGGGTCGTAACAGGAAGGACGAGTGGGGGCCCTTTCACTTAAGTTGATCCCTTCCATGCAACCCTGTGGCACTTACATATGAGGTCAAGATCGTAAAGCCTCAGAATGCACAGTTGCTGGGGTTGCAGGGGATCTGCGGGGCCCCTGATTGCAAGGGTGGTGGGAGGGGGGGGGTGGGGGTG
>JBBMOC010000008.1:8655739-8713270 GCA_037975185.1 Centropyge bicolor
CCCCCCAACCAACCAACCCAGCCGTCCTCCTACAGCCAAAAACTACCCCTCTGCTGGGATGCCAGGAATCTTTCTCACTGACTCCATCTTGCTGGTTGGAAGTGGAAAGCCGCGCTGGCACGGCCACCAGCTTGCATCTGTCTTGCATAAGGCCACGCTGTGTCTGCGCTGGGAGTCAAAGTTAACAGGAGAACATTTAGTTAACACCTGCTGTTTGGTGAACGTTTATTTCAAAGTTTCTTTATATGACATCGATTTATGCATTTATTTTTTTTTAATGGCTGAGCTCAGACTCTGGCTTTGTCGGTGACAAGCAATAGAGGCATGAGTATGACTAATGAGCACTCATGAGTCCTCAACATGTTCCTCTACAACCACTGTAACACTTGTAACAACCTGATTATTTCAATATGTTGGACTGTGAAGCATTTTTTTTCCCCGCGTACTTGAAAAGCTCAGTAATAATTGCGATTTGAAAGATTTCACACATTCACACATTTCATAACATCTTTAGAAATAGAGAACTTCCAACTTGAATGAGTTTCATTTTTACATCTTTTTTAAAGCATAATTTACATCAAATCAGAATAAGTCAACGTGACAAATAGACTTTTGGTTATTTCAACTTTAAAATGCTCACAGTTTTTTTTTGTTTTGTTTTGTTTTTAAAATAAAATAATTTCTATTCTTTCTATTGTCATGAGCAACAAGAAAAGAATCACACACTATAATTTCCGTGTTTTTAAAAGTATCCTTCTAAATCTGCTGCTCTACTTCTGTAATTTCCAGTGCTAGTAGTCTGTGGATACTCCATGTTTAAATACTGAGTTTGGAAACACTGCTTTTCAGTAATCTAATGAATTAAAACACTAAAACTTGAAAGTCTCATGCCATTGGATATGGATTTAAAACTTTAATTCTGGACATTCTAAAACATGTGTGTGATGGTTTCTGATGTTTTTCTTCTATATGACTGTTTGTGTTTTGTTGTGTTTTATCTCTCCTTGCTTTAGTTAGATCTTTCTTGCAGAAGATCTTTATCTCATCGAGGCTGCTTGACTAATGAAGGTGAAATTCTTAATCATATTTTATGGGTTGAGTTTGTACTTGTGGTTTATTTTTATTAGAGCGTGTTCAATCCTGGAGTGAACACTGTTTGCAAAGCTTTTTATTTCTCTTATTCCAATTTTGATTGTTGCTGTTGTTAACCTGTACATGGATATGTTGATTTTAATTTGTACTTTAATTGCTCATTTGTTGGACGTCATAATCTTGACAATAATAATGCTACTACTCTTCTTCAACATGTCATTAAACCTCTGGTTTTACAGTATATCTATTTTATGTGTTTATTGACTGGCCTGATAGCTGCGAAACCACAGGATCACAGAGCAAAGTTGGCTCACACTGCGCCATTCAAAGTGGCCATTAACATCTCCCCACCAAATAGATTAGTGCAAATAGCCTCTTATATGCCTGAAAGCCAATTACACCTCCATTCTTGTAATAATGAACTCATGAACCCAGCTTTATTGGAAAAGGCTGAGAGATTGGAATCAATACCAATGGACTGGAGAGGCGAGGGGCGCACTGAGCTAGATTCACTGCGCCGTCTGAAAAGCTTCCCCAAACTTGAATTTATTTGGATGTCAATGCGCTCCTTACGAAATCCATCTCGCCCGCCCGCTCGGCCTGTATTGCTTATTTGCAGGGAGTGATAGAAGTAGTTGAGGTAGACAAATCTGGCTGCTTAAGATGGATATTTACACATTTGTATAACAGGATGTCACAGTAATGGCAAAATAATTAATCTAAGTTACAGGTCCTATCTTGAAATTGTGCATAATATAGCTATTAGTTTCTGTGGATTGAACCCAGGGGGATCATTCAGGGGTCCTGGGAAGAGGAGTGAGTTTGTCTGGCACAATTTCACACTTGCGCACACACACACACACCACTGAGGACCACAGTGAGCTAAATGGAATCCTTCCAAGCTTAAGCCCAAATGGGATCAAAGTCCATTGACCCCCTGTACTCCATTACAGTGAATTAATTTGCCTGCATATCAAAACACTATTAAAAGACTGAGGTCAGAGTCAAGTAGGGGCCAAAATGCTATTGATTTTGGAGGTCACATACACACTCAGTGAAATGGAATTCAGTGCAAAGACATTTACTGGACGTTGCTATATTACCTCACTATAAGGTCGGATCATTGAGGAGGAGATGGACGTGAGCGAATGATGCCAGTGTGCAGAGACAACTGAGCCTCCTGTCTGTGCTTTAATGATGGACTAATACACCTTTATACACACTACTTGTACACATTCAGATTGACCTCTACTCCTTTAACCTAATTTTTTTTTTGCTTTTTATCTTATTGAGTCTTTAATTGCTATTTAAAATCTATACACTAAATACTACTATTATGTTATATATTATGTCATATTGTTATGTATCCTATATGACACAATTTTCAATTTTTTTTCTTATTGTTTTAATGTTAAGCTTTCTGTTTTGCAACTTTGGAAAAATTGTGCAGCTAAATTGATTGATTATTAATTAAAGTCCGTTATTAAATTATCATTATTATGCATTTGCACCACTGAATTTGATTTGAGCTGTTCTTACCTAGTTGGATCCTCTGTCTCTGTTTTATCCTCTAATAATGCTGAAATGCACTGAAGACCATTTTATATAAAGGATGGCTTGACATACGTTGAAGGGTTTTGGTGACTTAATGTTTAAGCAATGTTTGATTAATCACACTGGGCGGTGGAAAACAGAGGGAGTGTCGGCAGAAAGAGCAGGTGAGAGAGACATCTGTACCTCAGACCGTGGGGATTTATCTGCTGACCAACCAGCTCTGATGCCCACGTTTAGCATTTGGCCTCCAAAAAATGAACCGCTCATTATCGTGAGAAGACTACGATGATGACATGTTCATAGTTGCTTTATTGCCGTGTAACATAAAACATCCATCCACACACACACACACACACACGCAGGTGCTGTGACTTCAACACACAGCCGTCCTCTGGCTTCCCTAATGGACGATTTCTATTTTAATGAGAGGGAGAGTTGAATGCCAAGTTATAACAGGGGAAGTCAGAACTTTTCCTGAAACATGAACATATCCGCCAGCAGGTGAAGAAAAAAAAAATCGAAGACAAAAAATCTTTCAGTATTTTTTCTTTTCGGTGTGGGGTGGGGCGGACTATAATAAAACAAGCATGAAAAGCTTGTATGTGTTTCACAGAGACTGAGATAAAAATGGAGGGCAGCGTGCGTACATATGTGTCACACTGCTGTGTGTTGTGCATTGTGTTTTGTTGTCTTGGCTGTAAACTCATCCTGTGCCAATTCTTAGAAACCCAATGACGCCAGCTCGCCTGCTTGAAGGCACGCAAACACACATCCACTGCAGTTCTCAAGTTTGATCTGGCTGTGCCATTGAAAGCAAACACTGTGTTTTGTACCTACCACAGCATTAAGAGATAAGGATTTAGGAGATAAGGTTCATTTATAAACACACACAGTCTGTGTTTAACAAGATGGCCCCTGGCCACCGAGCGTCCCCTCTGATGTGGACGTTTTTTTTGTGCGGCTTGTCCCTTTTCCTGGTAAACAGTGTTGTACCTGACGCCTTTCCCTAACATGGGGATAGTGGCACGGGATCCTCAGGATGGGACGTAACCGCTTTCAGCACTTCCTTGCGTCACCCCCCCCCCTCCGTCTGAAGTGCGACTCTTGTGTGTTTTATTGCAAGGCCTGGGTGAGTATGAAAACAAACGGGGGCCCGACTCAGAAGCTTTGATCTCCCGTTTCCTGGTCCATTATTTACGTCTGTTTCTCACGAAGCGTTTTTTTTTTTTCCTCTTTCACTTGATTACTATGCGCTTCCTCACACATTTTCAGCCTGACCCCCAGACAATGTACTGCGCTTTAATGGTTTCTTCTTGCAGGAAGCTATAAAGGACTTTCGAGTTATTGTCTTTTTTTTTCTTTTGCTGGTTTTGTTGCAGCTGAATAATATGAAAATGCAAAAACAGTAGCAGCATGTACAGGTTCATAAACAAGTCAATCATGAAGTTGAAATTGCAGACACAATAAATGTTATGGTGATCCTTGTTATGCCAATTAGAAAATGATAATGGTGGAAAAAGTGATGAGGGAAAAGGAAAAAGATTAAGTCACCTGAGCAGAAGGTTCACAGCTTCCCTCAGCATTGACTGTCTTCTGCATAAGAAATGATTGTCCATGCCTTTCTTCTAAAGGTTGATACATTATTGATATTTCACCATTAAAACCTTTTTGTTCAAACAAAGCAACTGCAATAATTAAAATAAAGATTCCAGCATATACAATGCAAAACTTTCTCCTTTGTTCAACATATAGAAAGTTTTACTAACTCAAATCCAAGTGGACAAAAATGATTACTTAAACCTGCAGCATCCAAGTTTTAAGTTAAAAACCTCTGCTTCCAGACCACCTCTGAGCTGGACACAGCAAAATGTAAGAGGGGGAAAAGGGGGAAAAAACTGTTTGATGAAATGACCAAAAAGCTGAAAAGATAGAACACGGAGTCAGTTGCAATTAACCGCAGTGCATCGCAGGTCTGACCAGCAGGTCTCTCACCCTGACCCGTGCGCTCCACCAGCTCAGCAGATAGATCAAAAAGGCCTGTCCTCAGTGGAAACCACTGCTCTGTCTGAGCCAAGCTGCTGGATGTCATTAGGGACCCTGCCACCGAGGGTCACCGCAGGGCCCGCTTTGTGTCCTGGGCTGAATTTGATGTATGATCCAAGAGTTTTTTGGGCAATGTTGCACATAAACACACACAAACCCTCCGGCTCTCCTGCTGTACGACCCTGTGTATGTGCATGAGTGTAACTGTGGGCACCATATCTTCTCAGTAAAGAACCTTTCCCCATCTTCTCCATGATGTTGCTTATAGTGGCCATGTGGTGTTTACCTGTAAACAAACAAAAGTGTAAATGTTTAAAAGTGTTAAACTCAATTTGTGAATCCTTGAGGTCTAACAAATGTGTTGAGAGTATTTACCACTATTTACTTTTTGATTTCGAAAGTATTAGTACTAGTTGCTGCCACCAACTGTGGAAAAGCATGAAATCAATGGCACAATATGAATGGCATAATTACACAACTGAGACAAAGCAGGGGCCCATTCATAAAAAAACATGGCTCCAACAATACATTTAAAAACTCAGAATAACTTCAATACAGTTATTGTCATATTTAATTTTCTTGCAATTCCTTATAACAGCATAACAACTTTTAGTTCTCTACAGTTTTGCACAACCAAAATGGATTTGTTGCAAATGGCATCATAGTTTTTTTTGAGTGTTGCAAATATTACACTCAACAGCAAGTATATTATCTAATGTTCTATAAGTACAATGGTGAATTGATGATGGTTTGTGGCTTTTGAATTTTTCTTAATCACATTTTAGGCTTTGATAGTTACAGTAGAGACGATGGCGAGGTCACCATAGTTTTCTCTGATGCACAGCTCTCTGCAGTCGCTCTGCTCATCAGAGACCATTTGTCAACCAAATACTGTCATGCTCATTGCTTCGATTGCTCGGGTTGACGTTTCAGGAGACGACAAGCTTTTATTTACTGATGTAGCCATGGTGCATAAACACTGCTGTACCCTGAGAATCTCACGAAACAATGACAAGACAGCGGCTGTTTCCTGCAGCTAACATGAAAGTGACTACAGTTAAGTGATACACCAGCGGGCTAAAACTAAGTCACCGGAGTCAGTTTCAAAACAAACTTACAGTGCGGTTTTTGTTATAATGAGCTGTTTTATAGTTGTCGCCAATCGGCCAGTCATCTGTCATTATGTCGCTCCTTGCATCCGCCTGTCAGGTTCCAATATCAGAGGCACTTTAAGGCACCAACGGAGACATCGGAGTCGTGACACTCAGTAGCCACAAACACGTCACGGCTGAAATAATTGGAGCTTGTTTTGGGGGTATTTAAGCAGACATAGCTACGAGGAAAGATCCCGTCCAGGGAGGGGGACAGACATAAAAGGGCCGAGGGGGCGAAAGTGACTAAGAGCCGGGCAGATAGAGAGAGAGAGACGGGGAAGTGAGTCTGGCCATCGCATGTTTGAAAGCAGCAGTTGGGACCCTGATGACAGAGTGGTCTTTGGGAATTTAAGAGCAAGGGCTCAGAAGTGGGCGTCTCCCCCCGCAGAGGCCTGGGCCAGGAAGGAAGGCTTTGGCTTTCAAAGCGTCCACAGCTTTATTTATATTACATATTTTCAACGCCAGGACTCTTTCAAAGGGAGGAGAGTGCTGTTTTCCGATTTCCAATGCGCTTTGGCCTCTGTCTTTTATTTCCCCACTCTGTCTCCGACAATGTATTTGTTTCCGGAGCGACGTTCACCTGGGGTCTGCATGTGAGGACCGTGTTTACTACTGAAAGATACAGTCAGAGTGTTATTGTCGCATGCGGAGGGAGTGATGGGAGGTTGCGTGATTGTTTTGCCTCACCTGTTTTCCAGTGGGGTCCACAACCAGGGAGGAATAGCAAGAGAAACAATGGCACAGAGGCCTTGGAAAGACTGTATGATGAAAGGTACGGTCCCCGCACCGCAGAGACATCAAGTCCTTTTGTTGAAAGTGGCCTTTGTTTTTTTCTTATAACTGCATGTTCTCCCAGGCTCAAATTACTAACAATGACAGATAGTTATGACTGTATTGTTGTTTTGTATTAAGATTACGGTGTCAACAGATATATACTGTATAAATACTTCAGCATCCAGGGTGAATATTAGTTCAGATCTAAATAAATCATGAATGGAAAGTTTTCACTGAATGTTTTCACCATGTGACTACACTGAGTTGTTCAAGCATAAAATCTGAATCACTTCTTTTGCAGCCACTTTGATGAAAACACACATTGAGCATCAGACTTAAATTTCCAAGTAATTTATTGCACCAAGTTATTAATTTTATACACCATTTATTGCCCAAAAAAACAAAAAAGTTTAAAGCAGTAGACGTCACCTCCTCGTTGACAGCTAACCCCGGCCAAGTCACCAGTGGCATCATTAACCATCGTTAGGCCAAGACAGCTACTGATAAATTAGTCATCCATCAAAGGCTCCCATATCATCTGGAGTCCTCTGGTCATTATTGGAGGCAAACAATGGTGTCACATGTTACACTGTCAACCTCCTCTCATCTCTGTCTCCTCTGGGGAATGAACAACCCCCACAGCCAATCAGCATTCGGGCCTTGAGGGAATTAAAAAATCAAAGAGAACGACGCTTTTTACCTCAACCTGTCAGGGAGCAAAGTTGTCGAGTTCCTCTAACTCAGGTAACTCTTTGATGAAGAGGATGGCATCACCTTCCTGTATCTCTTCCCCTGATGGTGTTTATGCTCCTGTATCCTCCCAGGGCTTTAGTGAGTGCTTTTAAAAGCTAAAGCAGTTGGAGCGACAGGGAGCTGAAAGTAAAAAGAGGTAAAAGTGGAGCAACATGTTCTTTGACCTTGTCGTTGTGTTGTTAGTGTCTCACACACAGAGAAATATAAAAATAAACATAAAATATATATGAAATTAATAATTATATTGGTAAAAAGTTGTTGACCTCATTACACACCAGGAACTTGTCAATGAATGATCCTTTTTCATGCATTTTTATATCAAAATCCTCTTTGCAAAACAATCATATAATAATTGTGCCATAATAATGACGTCATTGTGATTTGCCATTTTTTTGTACTGTTCACTACTCTTTTGACCTGCACACAAGATTTGAATGTGATTGTGTGTTGTGTTACGATTATTAACATGAAAAAAAAAGTTAATACATTATTGACATTAATTACTTTGTGTGTGCGTGTGTAATAGAGTTGGTGATCTCAGAAAATTGTCGCACATAATTTTTTTAAAGATCACCAATTTTGTGAAAAGGTGAAACTGAAGGTGACAGCATCGCTAATAACAGGTCAGTACATTTGAAAAACTGAAAAGGCTATATTGCATAACATTACATTCTTATCAACAACTATTGATATAACATGAACAAATTAGTGATTTTTTTGGCAATTTATTTATGTAATAAAAATACAGTTCTGTTGCTTACTAAAGATGTAGCAACAGCACGTTTCAGTCTCATACAAAATGGTGACATCAGGTAAAGACACTGTGTGTGTGCCTCTGCACAGCGCTCCTGAGACACCTCCCTGCTGGCACAATGCTTAATTAATTAAGAAGGGGGTGCCAATTGCCCCCAGGACCCTGGGGTAATCATACAGGGCAAATTACAGCATGTTGAGCTGTGGGCTGGGAGAGGGGAGCTGCTGACATTGTTGTCATTGTTGATTAATTTCTCCGTATAGATCCTGACACCGCTGTGCATGTGTAACCTGTCACAGAGCGCCCATGTGTCTATTCATCACTGCCTGGGAGGTGTGTGTGAGTGTGTGTGTGTGTGCTGACATGATGAACAATTTTGTGGGTAATTTTGTAACCTGGTATGTTTGTGTGTATCAGCATGGAGTGTAGGTAGCAGGTGGTCCAATGTGTACATGAGCATTTGGTGGCATTAATATGTGCATGTGTGTGTGCATTATTACATGTTTGCTCGTACCCCCCCCCCCCCCTTATGATGATTTGGTTGTATTCACGTGAGTGAGGCCGGCTGCACCACCATGTAAACAAGACGGTTATGCCTGATAAGAACAAGTGGCGTTCCTGATGACAAACGGCTGATAATGTCTTGGGACTGGGAGGGTGAGAGGGGGGCACTGTGAGGAAGTGTATTGATTAGCCTTATTACCCAAAGCATCCGTCTTAGGAGCGAGTGAGGGGAGGGAAGAGGGATGGGAAATTAGCCAGGCTCCACCTCCGCTGACGGACTGATTGCTCCGGGGGCCCTGAAGGGAACAAATGGCCCCCGCCTGTCTACACACACACTCACACACACACACTTCATGAAACATGTCTTTCCTGGTTCATTTTCACAATCTTTTATCCGTGTCCCACGCAGGCACCCCACTTTCATACTTCTGTAAAAGTGTAAACATGGCATGAATATGAAGAATATGGTTCTTCTTCTTCAGTTTCTTCAGTAACATAGAGGAAGCAGTGATTCACAAATGGTTGCCACTGGAGAAAATGCCTTCATTATTACTATACATAGACAGTAGCTGTGTAATAATGAAAACATGTAGTGTAATAACAAGTGAACAATGGAATTATTAGGCTTTATAAGACGACACTGTTACTGTGCTGCCACCACTGACTGCTAATTTACTGCTGTGTTAACTGTTGATGTTGAACTCTATGAGCATGTTTACTGAATTAATGACTGTGTTGTACTTCCTATAGGGATTTGTGTTGATCTTTAAAACCTTTTTACATTGACTGCATCAAAAAACAATCCCTCCCTCACTCATTCACTGCTGCCTATATAATGGAAATGCACTAGATTTTTGCAAAGAGCACTAACATGTGAATCAGTGTCATTTTGTATCGTCATCCACATCTGTGAATGTCATACAATGGTAATTGATGCGTCTGTAAAATGCAATGTGCTGCATTGTTGGATTGTATGCGGAAATTAGTCTTCATATTGTGACCAATACTTTTTTCATTTCATTGTGGGAGTTTTTGATAGCCCATAAATGTCACACTCAGTAAATATAGCACACTGTAAGATTTTTGTTTATGGTCTGTCTTTGTTTTCCCATTTCCAGATACTATCATTTCATTTGTTGTCCAACTGTCACTGTTTCCTTGTCTTCAGCCTTCATTGCTTCATCGTACTTGCCGTATTGCTGTGAACACATAGTGAGGGCAGAAGGATCACTTGCTAATTGATGCATCAGGTGAAAAATGAAAGGCATCTCTATAACATGCTCATTGCTCTTTCTCAGGCAGCACGAACAAATCCGAAGCCACCACCAGCACATATTGTTCGATGAGTATCCTCTCATCATTTTTTAATCAACGGTAATTCGTGCCATGTAAATTATGCAGTGCGCTTGTTTTATTCCATTTCTCTATATGCCTCACCGCACTACCCTACAACTTCAGTGTTAATCACATTTCGCTGTAATGATCTACTTTAGCGAGCTTATTGATGAAACAGCTGCAATTACTTAGCTCAATATTTCCCACATTAGTCAGCCTTAGAAGTGTTCCGCACGTCCATTTATCTGCATGGGTTTTTAAAGGGCATAAAATCGGCTTCAAAGTGCATTCATATTTTATTCTATTGAGATACTGCTTGGCTGATGGGCTGCCGGTAATTCATAACCCTAAGTAGGGGTAATAGCCAGATGAGCATGGACTTTCCTGATAGGAAAGCTGTTTCCAATGGAAGGAGTTTCTCTTCCACTGCTGAGCTAAAAGATTAATCCGTTCAATTACCAGTTTCCCTGTCAAGCAGCCATGAAATATGGTGGTTGTTTTCCTACAGACAGAAGAAAGACGATGAAAAGGGCTTTTTCTTTTTTTTTTTTTTGCTTTTGAAGACGTTCTTTTACAGATTCTGCATTATCACTTCCTGATTGTGAGCGGAGAATGAAAATTACTTCTGTGAAGTGCTGAGATGTGTGATGCTCAGGTCTATTCGGGTCGCCATAGGTGTGACCGTTTTAGTGCTGTAAAAATGAGGTCACTTTTTTCTGCTGTTTCACCAGATTTCCTCAAAGGTCAGACGAGAGGATCCGGAGCCAACCAGCTTCTCTTTTCTTTTCCACCAAGCACCTTTCCATCTTGTTTTCTATGCACTCTTTAAAAAAAAAAAATGTGCAGTTCACGTCTTTTC
The DNA here is from genome assembly GCA_037975185.1 of Centropyge bicolor. Lineage (NCBI taxonomy): Eukaryota > Metazoa > Chordata > Actinopteri > Pomacanthidae > Centropyge > Centropyge bicolor. The sequence goes on from JBBMOC010000008.1 coordinate 8,666,562, forward strand.
AAATGGAAAAAAAAAATCCATCCTCATTTTGCATCATTTCTTCCCATGCCTTTGTTTTACACTTTACACACATAATGCTCATCAGATTGCAATTACCTAACATCCTCCTTACAGCAATTCATATTCCAAGTCACTTCCCACTTAACTGAGGCTGAAAATCATTATGTTTTCTTCTCTTTTCTGATTGCATTATTCTTGGTTAAGAAAAGCCCCTGGTTCATTAAGGTACTCCACATGGAGGGAGGGGGAGAGCTGCTGTGTTAGTGGGATCAATCAATAGCCATCTTCCCCTCGCTTTACTGTAAACGTGCTAAAGTATTTATGAATTAATTGACTTCCTCCGTCCAAACAAGAGGAACCTACCAGCGTCTCTCCTGAGCTGTGGTGTGGAGGTCACAGCTACTCTTGGTAATAAATAGAAAAGGGCTCTTGTATAATGACGGTGAGGCTGGTGGTTACTGCAGCTTAAATGTTGATGAAGTGACAAATAAAAACATAACTGAACTTGGCCTTTAAGAGCAGGTATTTTGTGTGTGATGACAGTTTTAGCATTGGTGGCAATTAGACAAAGGTTGAAGAGGCTAAAGGTATTTATTCATAAATCGCCAGGTAGGATTTCTCTTTTATTAAACATCAGTCAGCCGCATCATCCATCTCTGCATATTATTTTATGTCTTCCTTTGAATGCCTAAGGTCTAAATGTCTAATAAAGGGAATGCTACTATAGTCTTCTCTACCGTGTCACCCAAAAAATCAATTAAAGAAGCCATAAACCTGCTAATTTTCAGCTTCATGGATTACTTTTGTTCCATTGTCTACTAGAATAAGTTCCATATGTTTACATCTAAAGTTCAAAATACACATTATTTGTCTCCTACTGCACAGTTACAGTACACCGTTACTGGCATCCAACCTACTGCTCTCATTATCTAATTGGCTTCAAATGAGGCTTAACGTTCACACAACGTTCGATTTAGGGATTTGCGCTGGTCTGTGCAGCTGACTGCAGCGCTGTTCCTGTGCTTTGCTCTTAGCTTTGTACTGGCCCTCGAGGAGTCTGAAGTAAAATGGTCAGCACATACTGTACATACAAGAGCTTTCCTGTTGTTGGGACGTTTCCATCAAAAAATCACATCCTCTTGACATCCTTAGATGGTGAGAGGGAGTGAAGACTTTTGTGTTGGTTCTTGAAGGCAACAACAGAGAAATTGGAATTTTTTACTTATACTTTCCACACCTCCATGTAACAATGGCGGACAGCGAGGTAGATGAGGTAAACTAGATTCCAGTGGGTGGAACACCTGGCCAGAGGTGGTGCTGTGTAAAGGAAGAAAAGACTGGACTGCTGACGAGGTGTTTCAGACAGTAGACAGCAGTTTTTTCTCCTTTCACAGTGGGCTTTGGGCCGTGTAATTTTGCAGACCATTTATATATAACACACTAAAGGAGAAGGTAAATGCCAAAATGCATAACATGACATATGGTACAATTGCCATGTGTTGCCATTTTGCAAATCTTAACATGGAGGACATATTACCATAAACTCATCATTTATTTGTTTATATACACACATGTACGAATTCACTCTTGGTGGCAACTGTGCACCACAGTGAAGAGTTCTTTTTGTTTTCATGGCACAGTGAGGCGATACACTTGATGAGCTCAGTGATGGCAAAGCCTGGTGATTTTGTGGATGGATTGGTATGTGTGTGTCACACAGATCCATTGAGTTTTGGTGAAGGTCAGTCCCATTGTGACCAAGGCTGTAATAACCAGAGTGACAGATTAGATGGGGGAGGAGGGGTGTATCTTTAATGTCTGCATCGCTTCACAGCTTGTGTCACTCAGGTGTAGCAGAGAATGAAGATCGCACATTGCAACCCTGGTGCTGTGAACAAAGATGGTGCTCTGTATTAGGCTCTGCAGGCTTGTCTGCTTAGCCTTGGAGAGCGGTGCACTGAAAAGGTGTTTGTTCACTAATCAGGATGGTTTTATGTCAAAATCCTAACCCGTCTTCCAAAGAGTCAGCAACTTGAGAAGCTGCAGGGGGACGACAGTGAGCAGTTTCATCTGCGCTCATGGAAAACTAAATAATGCAGCTTCAAGGTTTTTCACAGGTCCATTTGAGATCAGGTCCAAAATGTCAGAGCCATCGATCTCATGCAGAAATGCGGGCCACCTTCCAAGACCAGCATCCAGATGGGACAGAGTTGATCTGATCTGATTTACAAAGCAAGCAAACCACAAACTGATATCCACCTTTGACTTGCTTGCAAAATCCTTGTTGGTTCCCATCGGTGAAAGTGTAATAAAACACTGTACTTCCAAGTTCATCGTCATCAAATCAGGGCTGGAAAAAAAATTGGTGGACAGCTGATGTGCAAGTACAGGCAATATTCAGTTTGCTATGTCAGTGTGAGATAAAACTTCTGTACACTAGACCAGAGGAGACACCACATCCTTAGTCAAAGTCCCAAGCCTAACCCAAGTCTAGATCCAAGTCTAAGTGCTACTTCAAGATTTTACTGGAAAAATACTGTGATTAAATTGAAAACACTGATTTTGTCAAAAGGAAAGACGATTTGTATCAATGAAACCCTCAGAAAAACAGTTCGGCTTCAGAATCCATCCGCTTCTCTCTTCAGCATGTTTTAATGTTCGAACCTCTCTCAAGTCTTGTGGAACAACGTCCTGCTTCTGTGGTTGGATATTTCTAATGTATCCCAGATTACGGACCACCACTGCTTGAGGTGAATTACTTTTTGGGGCACCAGACGTACATGGGCAGTCTGATTTTAAATCATGTGATGTCACAAGATTCAGTTTGCACACATTTTGCCTACCCCCACTTGGCGTAGGAGGCTCCTCAACACTTGGGTGGTATTGGAGAAGGAGGGAGGGAGCAGACTTTCTTTCGTTTTTTTTTCAAACGGGAAACATGTTGAACAAGCTTCTTCCCCTGCCATGGTCTAGCAACCGCGGGAGGAGAACAGTGTAACCAACCGCCCTGCAAAAACATTGTGGTTCGACCACCACTTATGACGCTGGACTGGATATGAAGAGATGCCGGTGGGGGGGGATTCTCAAAGGACAAAGAGAGGGGAGGTTTGCCTGCAAGCAATCCCTCTCCATTGCTGCCTTTTTAAAAGAGCCATATGAAATTTGTGTTTCTCCTCAAAAACACATCTCAGCTGTCCGAGACGGAGAAAGACATGGGATGTCTGTTTCCTCTTTATTGGGGAAAAGTGAGATTTTGTTTCTGTTTGGGCACTAACCACAGAGTTCACCACCTCCCAGCTGTGATATTAACTCTTTTCTTTAAGGTGAGACCACACGTGAAGCCCTCTCACCCCTGACAAGGCAACCGAGAGTATTTTTAGAAGAAAAACTCTTCCAGTTTGACTTTTCTCGTAGAGATTTATGATCCCCTCTCTCAAGGCAAATAAAAGAGAACACACGGGTGAACTAAGAATACCAGCCACCTACGTAGAAAATGATGCTGGAAGATATTTGTATCTTTCCTGTTTAATGGAGCGTCAAACACAAAACCAGGGCGTTTCCCCCCGTAACTTCTTATCTTTTAACTCTGTAGGTTTTCAGTTTTTAAAATATCACCTGTGTTTGGTCAGTTGGATGAATTCAGAAAAAGTGTTCAGAGGAAGTAGAGAGAGACTATCCTGTTTGAGCATGTACAGTGTGTGTGTGTGTGTGTGTGTGTGTGTGTGTGTGTCTCAGTTTACCCTTTCAGACTGAAATTAGACAAAGTTTACGGTCAGTCTGAATTGCACAACATGCATTACTGAGCTTCCTGACCTGGGTTTAATGCAGGTTGGACACTGCCCAGCGAGCATATGAGGAAGTGGACGAGTGTTTAATATTCAATTTATCTATAATATAATGGCAAGGTATTAACCACGGCGTATTGACTGTCTACTCTGGTCTGCTCAGTATACTCAGAGATACTTGACTGTAGAATGTGGTTCAATCAGGAGAGACTTAATTGAAAGAGTCTTAGCCTGATTAATTCAGTTTATTAGTATAAAGAGTCTTTGGCAATTCAACCTCGTTGTGATATCATTATTTTAAGTGGGTAGTTGTACCATGAGCTGAACAGGAAAATCATCACAAAACAAAGAAATATGTTCCTTATCAAGCAACAGCAGGTTTCTAAAAGAAGAAAATGAAATAAATATGAAATGAATCATGGTGGTAAGTAAATATGAAAATCGGGCCCTTTTGTCCTTTTTGGACAAACTTACATGCAACGAGGGCCACGAGCTGGAAATGAGTCAGTGACGTTGTTGTTAAGTGTCATGTGCAGTAACCAGTCAGATACCAAGGTGGCCAGAAAAAGTGGGAATAGCAATAGCCAGGAACTTAATGAATATGGACAGCAGTATATTCCAACTCAGTCAGCGATATGGCCAGCAATGGATGTGATGTTGGTCAAGGGCATCATGGAGCCCGGGGGGGGCGGCTGATGATGGGGCAGAGGCTGACTAACTTTGCTCAGGGATGGTGAAGGTGCACGTTGATAGCAGAGATTGGATGGTGGAGATCTGGGTGCTGTCATCAGCAGAGTGACCTGGAGTGGCCGGCTGAGGAGCCTGAGAAGGAGCTGATGTTTTGGTCCCTTTGCAGCCATGGAGCAGATGAGTCTTGAACAGGAAGTAGCATATGCTCGGTGGGATCTGAGGACTGTTTGATCTGTCAGCTAGCAGAGCCGGGAGAAAGGAAAGCCTGTGGCTGGAGTGATGCCACCATCTTTTAGCTGGGACGGTAGAAAATCTGACTCATCTGGAGGGGAGCCACCGAGCAGACCTCTGCATGCACGCACGCACCTGAGGAAGGAGATGTGGTCTCCAGCAGAATATCAGTTCGCTGGTTTTCAGATCCGCGAGGACAGGATCGGGGCCAGAATCGGACATCATCTTAGCCACCAACAACAAGAAACTGAAAAAGGTAATGTCAACATTTGCCATTTGCCAAACAGTTTTAAAGCTCGACAACATTAAGATGATTGGATCAAAGAAGTTGTGATAAAATCTGATGGTTTAGTGAACATCCTCAGCTGATTCAGTTGGAAAGGGAAAAGGAAGACAGAGAGAGAGAGAGAGAGAGAGAGAGAGAGAGAGAGAGAGAGAGAGAGAGAGAGAGAGAGAATGTAAATAAACAAAGTAAGCATGAAGATAGTCTGCCTGATTGAACTAAGCTTTATTTGTAAGCATGGTTTTTATGCAGCGTTTGCTAAAACAAAATGGAAGTCAACAACTATAGCAAATACAGTTTGTTTATATTATCTAGTGGAATTATTTAGTTTGCATTAATAAATCAGACAAAGTTTGAGGATGATGGGGCTACAGTAGCAGGTCTTAAATTAACTGTTGATAGCAGTCTGGGATGAACAGGTTAAGTTTGAAAATTACAACAAACATTCATCACATCATGAGAGAGACACAGAGTCAAAGTACATGTGTGTATGATGTGTGTGTGAGGAGGAGTATTTGTACTGAGGTGTTACGTAAAATATTTCCTTGATCTTTCATTATCACTTTATTGTTGTCTCACAGCTCAATTATTATATTTCAGACGCATGTGTGTGCTTGTGTGATTGTGTGTGTGTTGTCATTGTTTGCAAAGTAACAACTTGACCCAGCCACGGCTCACAGCTCCACAAATTCTTTTGTTGTATGTGGGGGCACTTGTAAAAGCGTGTGTGTGTGAGTGTCTGTGTGTGTGTGTGTGTGTGTGTGTGTGTGTGAGAGTTGACAACCCTATCTGCATCCTCCTTGGGTTCGGTCCCATTTCCGTCTGGACAGTTCCAAAATAACTGGCCCCCTCGCACACACACATTCACACACTCTCTCTCACACACACACACACACACATTCACACACTTGTTGCTTCCTCTGAACACAGGAGCACATCGATCAAGACTGGACCTGGACTTTCTATCTCTTCCTGAGATAGCCGGGAGGAACTGGGCCAGCGACACATACACACATGCACCAACAAATAATGAAGGTGTAATTTGTTTCCTACTTGTTAGTACACACTTAGGCATGCACATTCCCTCAAAGACAAACACGAGAAAATGTCTAAATAAATCATTTCCAAACACACAACTGATTTACATTCTTAGGCATGATTGCTGCCAGTGACACATTTACATCTGTCACATTTGTAGTCACATTTGTATCCAAACTGCTCTGCATACAAAAACACCAAAGAAATATAAAGACGTCAAATCTATCCTACCGCCACATTTTTTTAATACACAGCAACACATCTTTTCCTCTCGCCATGTTCCTCGCCGGTTTCCTCCTTGCTGGCCGGCTGCATTGTTTGAGCAGCACAAGAAGATTCTCCAACCACTGAGTCATTCACCTGGTTTGGCTTCAGAATTCGTCTCGCAGTAAACAACCGTGCTTGTTTTCCTCAACAGCAACACCTAGAAACCAGGAAGTGCACGTCAAACACTAACTGCTGTAAAGACGTGAGTCTCAGGTCACAGCAACCTTTTAGCCTTTATCCCCAGTAATTGCTGTTGCGTAATGTTATAAAGATATTTGAGGTGATTTTTCAGGGATTGGAAGTAGAAGCCTTTTTCCGCTCATTGTTTTTTTTAAACATAATTGTGCTCTTACTATACCAGCTGTTAAAAATGACTTATTCCACTTGGTAATATTTCTCCGGTTCACCACACACCTGGAGGACTGCTGTTAATTGAATACTGCATTCATGCACTATGTTGCTCCTGCTGTCTGAGTCCTACCCAGATTGACCTGCTGGTACAGATGCACACTGACGCTCTGCATAAATATTCTAGGAAAGAATTAAAGTTTATATCAAAGAGAGATTACCTTTCCAGATTTAAATAAAAGGAACATTTTTAGACTTTGTGCACAATGCAGCTATATTTTTCTGTAAACACAGTTTTGTTTACATTCACAGTTTCTCACCAGAATGCATTGCGTGCATCCCCAAGGCCTATAATAAATATGTTGAGTGCACATCCCTCCTCGTAAAACATCTGCAGAACTGATTCTTGAAAGAATTTGAACCGTACATCTTTTACTTCCATATGTGCTCGCTTGCAGTCTCCTTTTTTACTGGAGCATTAATAGATCTCTTCATCAGTGGAATAGCATGAAACCATTGGCATGGGAGAACAACCTACTGCAGAGGATACTAACAAAACGGGTGTCCACTCTTAAGATCATTGCTCCAGTGGTCAAAAACTCACTTCAATATTGAATCTGATTTTTATCCACTCTTTCCATCAGGTATCATTGTCAGAAACTCTAAAATCAGAGACACCAACAGAGACATGAGTCGACAGTGGCAGAAAAAGTACTCAGATCATTTACTTAAGTAAAAGTAACCAAAGTGTAGAAATACTCTATTACAAGAGAAAGTCCTGCATTCAAATATACTTATAATACCAAAGTACTCATTATGTAAAGTGGCCTATTTCAAAGGTAACTATAACTGAATTATAATAATTGATGAAAATGTGTAATATCTTCTACTTTATATTTTAATGTTGAATTATATTGAAGTTCTTCTCAGTGCAGAACTGGTTGCCTGCTTTCGTTAAAAAGCAACTCTGGGACAACTCCTCATATGGTTCCTCTCTGAGAAAATTATGATTACTGTATATCCCAGAATTCAAAAGGCAAACACAGAATGCTTCCTTAACAATGTGTACTGCACGCCCCATTTGTGGATATTCCTACATATGTACGCTGGTGTGTATTTGTGCATGTTCGTGTGTGTCTATGCGTGAGCTAGTTTCCATATGCATCCTGTTTCACTCCTCTGTGCCGGCTGGTTTGATGAAGTTTGAAACATGGAAATCCAGGCATAATCTCCTGTCCTACCCCTCTGTGATCAACAAATGGGGATTGTGGAAGTGCAGAGGGGAGAAATTACAGGACACACGCCCACACAAACACACATGCTCATCTTACATATTCACACAGATTTTTAACCGACGTGAGCCACCATATGTTCTCAACACCCTCACACCAAAACACACAAATTTACACACATAAATAGCAATACACACAAATGCACTGCAATTTACACACATAAACAAACACACATACTGTCATCCATACACACCTGTATCTCCATAAACACACACACACTTAACAGATGAGCTAGCTGTAGGGGAGCTTTCGTAGGCTCTGGAGAGCTGAGCATGAGTTTTCTTTCCAGGTCTGGAGTCTTTCTCCTCTGTATCTTTCACATATTAATTATCAAGTATATATTTCAAGCAGGGAATAGTTGATAAACCATTCAAATACTTCCTGGAAAACACTGACATCATGAAACACAGGCAGATAATGCTGTGTAGTCTAGACACTCAGGCTCATCAGATTAAAATAAATCTTTTTAATGACACTAGGAGCAGTGTGTTTCACATCATTTGAAATGAAAAACAAATCACTGTGAGATTTTTATTGTTCAGTGTCTCTAAATCCAAATCAGCTCTGTAATGGGATTCTCATTTTTGTCAGCCAAGAGTTTCAGTTAACGTCTTTTTAATTTTGTATTTTTTTGTAAGAGGAGATCTTTTCCAGTGGTGAAAAATTGAAAATTCTGGGATGAAAAATTGCAAAAAATTAAAATCTACACTTAAAGATGCAGATGACTCACCAAGTGGCATCCTGGGTGCAACCTGTTGTTCTGTGAGGGGGCAGCAAAGGAGGCAGACTGAGAGCGGATGATGATGATCAACTGTATTACTCAACACTCATAACAGTATTGTTGGCAGCATGTGTTGCGTTAAAGTTCAGTGTTTCAGAGTTCATCTCTTTGAGTTACTTATTTCTCTAAAAATAAGACTGGTTAAAATTAAGTTGTGATGTTTGGTGGTGTTTTTCAAATCACTTTACAAATGAGTGCCTGTCTCAGCACAGCCAAACTGATCAGTTGGTTGAGCATTAAAGAATAAAATGAATAGCACTGTACATATTTCATCAACAAAAATAGATTTTACAGAACGTGCTCACATAGGCAGTGTGCCAGGTTTGTGAGCATTTTGATATGAAGAGGAAGTTAGTGCACATAAAACCTCCCAGATGAGCGACATGGACCACAAGTCATCACTGCTTTATTTGAATGTGCTGATGAACAGACATGAACCTTCACATCCTCACATCTGAAGGGTTTAAAGCTTATTTCTTTTGATTGGGAATTAGCCAAGCATAGCAAGCACTTTTCTGTGCTGAAAACATTCTTCTTTGCTCAAAATCAAGCTGCATATATAAACTTCAGTATTTGACAGAACGCTCAAAATGTGTAAATAAGCAGCATCACTGCCTCATGTTTTTGAGAGTTTACTTGACGTGATGTGTTGAGTGATTTTTATGACCTATGTACATGTTAAATGTTCAATGTCGGGATGTATGGATGTCGGTGAAAAAATCTGTATTCTTTTATTAATTCTGGAAAAACACACTTAACTGCAGAGTCATGTATTTAACCTGAAAAAAGCAGCGTGTTCATGTCTAACATTGTGGTTTCATGGTAAATCCCATTAAATTCTTTAAAAGGGAAAAAAACGGTAAAGTCCCTCTGGCCAAAAATATAAGCAGGAAAATCTGTTCAAAAGAATTAAAGTGCTGCTTTTGTCTCATTTATATCCAGCACCTACAGCATATACACCTTGTGAGAACACAGTCAAAGCCCTGTTACGTTGGAGCTCGGCCTACCTCACTTCCGTCTCTACCCCAGGAAGGGAGTCTTTTCCTGGGGCAGCTCTAAGCCCTCGGCCCCGCTCCCCCCGCCCCCCCACGCTCCCCGGCCGCTCACAGCCGGCAGGGCTCCCAGCACTAGACCCACTAGCCTCCACAGATATTTCCTGAGGAAAACATATCACCTCAGGCTAGACCGGTCGGCTGACTATGCTGAGGCAGCAGCAGCCCCAGCCCACAATCCACCACAGGCCTCAACCTCACTCTCCCTCCCTTTTTCTTTCTCTCCTTTCTCTCTCTCACTCTGTCTCTCTCTCGTTCTCTCTTGGCAGTCCCTGTTTTCTTCTCTTCCACTCTTTCCCTCTCGTGCCGCCTGAGAACAGAAGCTCGTTACAACCGACAGGCAGAGAATAATTACAAATACATGTACAAGAGCAGTGAATCGTTTTTACATTATGAAAATATTTTGACAGAAGAAAAAAAAATCATGAGAATCATCTTCTGGTCGTTAACATGTCCGAGAGAGGAATTAATGTACTGTGACATTCATCAGAGGGGTTTTACCCTGGAACAGTATTAACACTGCCTGGTATTCAAACCGATTCAAACAGGTGCTTGTGACAGAGAAGGGAAATGTTTTTCATATTTGGAAGATTCTTTTTTTTTTTTTTTTTTAAGTGATTTCTCAATGTTAAACCGCTGTGTGTAATCTTATTTTGTAGACTTTTGAACTGCAAAATAAAGAGAATTAATTGCATTAACATGCTTTTTTTTTGCCATTGTTGTACTCACAATAAAATGTGTGTAAAACGATTTTGATGTGACATTAGAACATGCATCTACAGAATTTCACCATGAATAAAGATGGACTGTTTATTAAATACATTTAATCACAATTAAATGCATGTTTGCAGGCAGAGGTCACTAACCTTAACCCTAACACCCAAAATGTGTCATACCACAAAAACGAGAAAAGACCGTCTCTAGTTGAAACATGCGCGAACAATAAAAAGATTAATAACTGTTTGGTGGAGAAAATGACTGTCCAGTATTTGTAAAGATGCATGTGTGCCTTTTGGAAAGTGTACAATATAATTATAAATATAATAATCAATACCAGGATAACTAGTTCATACTTTACAATGTTGTTAACAAGCCATCTGTTGGAGATACAGGGACGACTCTGGCAATAACCCTCATACTCGTTCAGCATTTTTCATCATCAGTTAAAAATGAGGGCGACACACTGAACTCTCTCCCTGCTTGCTCTTTTCAAATCACCCTGATCAAACGGTCTTGAAGTCTAAAGAGTCCCGACATGTTGTAACCCCGATGTGATTGTGGTGTTTCTTTTCTGCTGTCTTTTTTTTTTTCTCAGACATGACGCAGGTTAAGGAGAAGATAAGCTTTTGGCAACAGTCCCCATCCTTGAGTCCAAACCAGCATCCGTCAACATCTTTGCAAGCCGCCAAGGAAAGGAAGAACCCGATGATGTGTTTTATGTGGGGAAGGAGGGTGGGAACCCAGTGGTGCGATAGTAAAACAGAGAGGACATGTTAAACGTATTGATACCACCGCCTCAGGAAATCCCTTTTACCCCCCAGTGTTCTCATCTCCCTGTCTCTCTCTCTCTCTCTGTCTGTCCCTTCTTCCCATGAAAGCATTTTAAGACCAAGGTCTGCCTTCTTTGTCCTCCTACCATTCCCCTTGGATTTCTCCTGAAGAAACTGCTGTCATTGGATGAAAACTATAAATCAACAGAAAGTTAGAATTTTCAATATGTTTGTGAGCTGTTTTCAGAGTCACATTTCTTATGCATGTGAACTTGGTCACATGTAAAACTGCTGAAAATTCAAAAATAAGACAGATGCAAATTTGCCACCATTCAATCAATTTAATCAAAATATCAACGTCTCTTGTTCCTTGTTTTTAATGGAAATATAGAGAGATGCAGATGCAAGACCTCAACTTGACCATCTAGATAGTTTGCATCAACTGTAATGACCATCCAGCAGTTATTGTCATAAATAACAATAAGCCTGTTTGAAGGTTACACAAGGACTATCTTGTCTATTATTATTTAGCTCCTGAGGTCCTGTGCAATGGACTGTATGAACAGTGCAATGGACTGTATGAACAGTAGCAGACTTTCTTTCCTTATCTCTCTGAAAGTGATGAGGTTCTAATCAAGGTGGAGAATGTCACCATCTAAAAGTAAGTTATTGTGCTGAACATTAACATGTGTATCACCTGAACTAATGTGTTAATAAAATTAAGCTTCATTGAGCTGAAGAATATTATACTAAATCCAACATTTCCTCTAGTTGTCATTATCAACAGGAATTAGTAGAAGATAAACCTGCATATCATCAGCATAAAAAAATATATTGCCCTATTTGTCAAGGCACCATGTTGGAGCATTTAAGAAATGGCCCTAAAATTGACCCATGAGGTACACCACAGACAATTCTGGCAAGAGCAACTCAGGGGCCATTATGTCTATTCCAGTGAACTTATGGAGCTAATTAATTAATATATTATGCTCTGCAGTGTCAAATGCAGCACATATGTCTAGAACTAAGATAGAACAATGAGCATCTTCAGCTGGTAAGTAAAGGTTCTTTGATATTCACAGACTCAGTTGTCTGAAAAAAAAGATTTATTTTTTTTTAAAAAAGAATTTTTTTAGGTTTTTGGGTTATTTAGATGAGTAGAAATTTTCAACACAGTTGGCAGGAATGAGGGTTTTGAGATAAGTCAATAGTAACTCAGAAAAGAGGGGTCATGGCTGGGCTTTTTGGGCAGCAATGGACCAATGCATGTTTAAAATATAGAGGCTGTTGTGAGAAAGCTGTAAATAATTTGATGGTTGTTGTGCTTATAGTTCGAATGTGTTTTACTGATATTGTTATGAAGAAATCACTACATCAGGTGGAGTTAGAAAGAGTTTGCAGAGTTATTAATTGAAATGTGTCAAAGTCGACATTACATGAAAAATGTCCAGGTCAGAAGGGAACAATTTTTTATATTGTTTTATTATAATACAGTTCCTTAAGAATGGTACATACTGGTCCTGATAGCTGCTCAGTTCTGTGCCAACTCTGACACTGTGCAACGAAATCTCCAGAATTTTTTTGTTCTTTCACAGTCGGTTTGTGATCCAACCTCTCCACTTCCAGGAGAGATGTTATATACTGATAAATTCACACCAAAACTACTTTGATTTTAATAAATTCCAAAATTATGGAGTACGTTGCCTTAAAACTGAGGCGCAGACAAGTCTATGGAGTCATTTAAAATCAGCGATATCGCCAATATAAATTTGAAAATAGTAAATACATTATTAATAGCTTTTTTTTCTCAAAACCATATTTTTTCTGCTTGACATGATTGATCTGAATGATCTCAAGAAACTTTCCTCTTTTATTGTTTATTCATGGTTATTGCAGTGACTTCCCTGCTCTGTGACTGCTGGCATCACCTCAGTTGTCACCACAAATGGTTTACACCCAAAACATTCCTGACGTCATTAAAATGCCAGTGTCAGGAGGATGTGACACCAGACAAAGTGTGTTATCTAATATGAAAAGTTAATACCGCCGCCTTAAAAAAAAATGAATACACATTTTAAGATTTGTGCTATCAATCACTTTGCAATTTTAAAATGGCAGCTATTTCACTTTGGATCAAAACTATTCAGCCGCTGTTTGACCCAGGTCTGCTTTCCACCTTACACTGTCGCTGAGGCCAGAGGAAGTCAAGGCAAAGAGGTCCATTACGCCTCGGGGTCTATCTCAGCCTGCGTCAGGACAATCCCACTTAGCATGAAGGATGACTCTATCTGTCCGCCGTCTCATTTTGCCTGTCCGAATGCCCCCACTGGCCCGAGCCTACCTGCCCATCGACCGCTGTGATTTGTCGGGATCCGATCCCAGGAATGATAATTGATTTAATTGGAGGTGATGAATGAAAGGCTTTTATGGAGCATGGATCATAAGTAGGTGACAGTCTGGGGGATAATGGAGAAAGTCTATGGGTCAAAAGGCAGAATGGTCTTGTTGTGGGTTTGATAAGTCATAGCTGAAGCAGTTTGTTTGGTCCGTGCTGGATTTTTCTTTGGAAATGCTTCTTCTGGGGGCCATTTTGTTAGCAAGTGATGAATTTGGGAGATGCAGTTCAAGTCCCTTTGAGCCTTGAAGTTACAACCTGTGTGGGTGTGTGTCTGAGTGTGTGTGTGTGCGTGTGTACGTATGTGTCTATACGTATATCACTGTCTATACTGTTATACTGTATGTTACATGTGTGTGTGAATGAGTGGAGGCACATGATGAATGCAGATGCTGCCACACAGGGCACGAGGGGGTCACTGAATGGTAATGGCAGATTTCGCAGTCACAAGATCAATGTCTGATCACCTATAGGAGATTTTGTTCCAATAAATTGATACAACTTTCAGCATCATGAAAAAACCACATGGGGGAATGAGAGATGGTCCATTTCTCCAGGACACTATGATGGGGTTTTTTTCACCATTTATCATTAGCTTTTAATTTTTACCTTTGAACTCTCATAAGTTTAAATAAGCAACCTGCATCCGTTCAAACACGGGGTGACTCGGTGGTGAACACAAAAAAATCCTGTAACAGGAAGGCCCTAATGAGGTCCTGTTTGATGGATAGGTTCCAATTGCTGTTGCACAGGCTACAGATGGCATGTTGAAGTGTGCCTGTGTGTGTGCGTATTTGGTAAGATACATCAAAAAGAGAGACTTTCACACAAATACAGTACACTGTAAATTCTCACTCCCTTCCTTTCACATGGCAAAGACATGACAGTTTTGGCGAGCAATTTTATGTTGCAGCCAGACTTGGCAGCCTTACTTCAGGAAATAAGAAATTATACCTTGAAAGAAGAAACCTGTTTTAAAATGCACTGACTTTAATATCTGAGCAAATGCTTTGAAATAATCTGCACTCAATCAACCAGGAAAAAAACTGGCATGTATCACCTGCAAGTGTAGTGAGATGATTCAAACTACTCTTAAATAATCTTAGTGTACATGCAGGATGAAATCACTCACTTAGTTTGTCAGTTCCTACAGTGTTTTTTCTACATCTATATCCATCTAATAATATGTAAACACCCTACCTTTTCTGCCCACTACACGTCCGTTCCCCCACCACTCCTACCATCCCCTTTCTGTCTCTCCAGGTTCAATGTCTGTGGGGAGAGGAAGCGGAAGAAAAGAGGAAAACCCAACGGTTTGTTCCAGACAGATGAGTGGAGTCGTGGGTTCAACGTGCAGCTGAGACAGGAAGAGGGTGAGTCTCAATTGGGGGATTGTGATGGGGGGAAAGAAAGAGGAAGAGTGGAAGAAACTGCGCTGAAACAAAAGGGGGAATGTAATGAGATGAGGAGAGAAAAGACGAGGAAAGGAGAATTTAATTTGGAAAAGAGAAGGAGGAGGAGGAGAGGAAGGAGGGAGTGGAAGACAGAGAGGGATGTGGCAAAGATAAAGAGAGAGAGAGAGTAAAAGCAAAGAGAGAGATGAAGGTTTACAAAGACAGGAAAGGACAGGAGGAACGTGATGGAGTGAAAGAAAAAGGGTAAGAAAGAAACAGAGAGTTAGTAGGGTGTGGGCTGCCAGGATCCGATTTCCACATTCTTCCTATCGCCACACCTAAATCCTTAATTGTGTGGCCACAGACAAAGTACTGCAGAGACCACAGCACTCCTGCTAGCCGGCGTTTAAGCTGCCGAAAAACCTCGCTGTTTAAATTGGTCGGCGACCCAGTCTGCATGCGACTGGGGTTTTTGGAGCGGGCGAGAGAGAGAGAGAGAGAGAGAAAGGGATTGAAAAATAATACCAGGAAAAGAAAGGAGAGACAAATGAGAGAAAATCCTTTTCGGAATTCGAGCTTGGCGAGGGCAACTGAGAAAATAAATACCCACATTTCTGCAAATCAAATCGCCTCCACACCATCACTGTGTCAAATGTTTTATGGAGGGAGAGTGGCGCCTAACCTTTTTTTTTTTTTTAATCAACTCATGTAGGAGAGAAAGTGTTAGATTTGAATGTAGTTTGTCTGCCCAGTTACAGTATTTTGGTCAGGTACTGGACAAATAATGAACAAAATTTGGACAAGAAAAACTTAAAGTCGAAGTCTTTTAAGATTTTTCAAAAAAAAAAAAAAAAAAAAGTAAGGACTCAGTGGATCAGCCATGGTGTTCTCCAGATATTTACACTGTATTTTTCAAACAGGAAATGGTATGATGAGCGCAAATTATGAGAATATATAGTATATTATAGTCTCATCATCTCAGCTGTGCATTTATGATGTACTTCTGAATTATTGCTTGTCCTCATAACACGAAAAAACTTAAAACATTTTTTCAATATCACTGGTGTTTTTCACAATTGTTTTTCCACCCTGTGATTTTGACTTGCTCCAATATATAATGGGTTCCTCCTTGGCCAATGCAACACACTTCCACCAACTTTCACAAAAATCGGACCAGTAGTTTTTAATCTAATCCTGCTGAAAACATAACCGCCTTGGTGGAGTTAGGATCAGATTTTCATTTGACAAGTGAATTGGGCCACACTGACTTAAAACAATGCTAGCCTTTTTATAGGAAGCTATGCTGGTTGTACAGCACCTGAGTATTCACTACTCGAAAAGTTGATACATTTCCAAAGCAAAAGGTGATTTTCTGCACAGTGAACTATGGTGGAGGGAGGCTGTCGCTCCTTCCTGAAGCCAGACAGCATTTCTCTTTTTCGCTGTGGAAGTTTTCACTTACTGTCACACTCTGCAGCCCCATGAACGACCACGAGAAAAATAACAAAAGTGGGTGCAAAAATATCCCCATCGGGCCTCACCTTTAACACAAACAAACATCTGAAACGACCACTGCCACGTCTCCGCGTGGCCGCAGCCTGCAAGCCTCCTCATTATCCACCCATCTATTCAAAAAACTGTGTGTGTTTGTGTGTGTGTGCATGTGCATGTGTGTGTGTGAACGGGGCAGGGAGATGAGTGACTTGAAGTGTGTGTGTGTGTGTGTGTGTGTGTGTGGATGGGTGGGGGGTTGGTTGTCTATGAAATAGAAAACTCAGAGAGAACATCATTTTCCTGGAGGTCGACGGGCCTCAAACCCCCCACCCCCCCAACCACTCCACCCGACATGCTGTCTCTGATCAATAAACCTCTATTTTCTCCCCCACACAAGGTTTCCCATTCAATACAGCTGCCACTGGCTTTAAAAACATAGAAGCATGATCCATTTATTATTGGCTGTTACTATGATCTATCTGCTCACCCCACCCTCAGCGCCACCCCACCTCTCTTTATGTTGCTGCCTATTGGGGAAGGGAGCGGGGGGGTCTCTTTATTTCCTGCCCATGCTTATTGACAGGCCATCACTGTAGCCCATCAGTCATCACCCACTGTACATGAATGTGGAGATATATGGTGCATTGTTTGGAAGTGTATGCGATTCCGATAGCTTATGCAGGCGTCTCGTATTTGTAATGCCTCTCCATTCCAGAGGCTGTACTGTACGTTTTGAACAGAGCAGGGCAAACAGTAGGAAGATTATAGATGATAGAAAATACAGGAGAATTAGGAAAAGTTTGTTTCCAAAAATATTGCATTTCGTCGACGCTCCTATTGAAGATGAATGGAATAACAGCAACAGGAGAAATGGCTGCAGACACCTTAGCGAGGTAAAAGTAAGATAGAAACAGGTAAACTTGAAGAGAGAAGGTAAATAGATTTTTAACACAGTAACAAAACAGTAGAAAATCACATTTATTTTTCCATCAAGTTCTTCAAACTAAGTGCTTGAGGAAACTAAACGTCATTATCACTTGTCATTTCAAGTGTCTCATATCCAGATAAAATCCAGATGAAATTTAAAACTCTTCCATTTACACTTAGCCACATACAGTGTATCCAGCTCCGTTGACCAGCTCACAAATCTGATCGCAGTCCATCTTGGTTTTTCTGGGCTTCCTCCGAATCAGGGTCAACAATATCAGATTAGATAGCGAGACAAACTGAATTGTATTCATGAACTACAAGCCAGATTTTTTTTTTTTAATATCTTCCTGGCCTCTCACTCACATTGTTCTTTCACCCAAACCACCACTCAGATCATTCGGTCGATTCAGATTTCAGTCCATCTCAAATACTCCTCAGATGCATAAATAACTTTTTTGAGAACGGAAAGCCGATCCGACAAAGATGCATGAAGTGACGGTGCATAAATTGTTCTTTGACATCAAAATTGGGGAGGGTGAAAAAATTGGTATGATTTTAACCTTTCGGTTTGTTTTTTCATTCTTCACACGACTGCTGCCTCTGAGGAGAGGTTGTCTGAAAGACGACCCAACGTCTTATTCTCATTTGTACAGTTCATTGTGTCTTGCCACCAGAAATACTTTTCAATTAAATGTATGAAGAAGCAGTGCATCATCGTGGCCTAACTGTTCGGTTCCCACAGTTGCATTTCAGTGAGCTGTTCACTCAGCAGCCGGTGGTCACTTTGACTGACAGAAACCACCCAGCATGCACCCCTGAATTCACAGTCTCCCACCTCCGAAATGCATTGCAATTGGCCATTTTAAAGCTTGTCTTTTCAATGTGTTGTATAGAATGCATTTTTATATTACAGATTACTTGGATTTTAATTAAATATGTTTTCTCATACTGGTATTTTGCATCTTATTTTGACACATTTGATGAGTGAGTATTTGTAATTTGTTTTGACTTTTTATCCTGCATTAACAGTTGCCATTCAGAACAGGTATTAACATTTTTATCATAAGACATGGTCAGGTGACACATTGTCAACTAGCTTTTTAATTTAGCAACCTGGAAAGCTGTACTGCCCATCAGGAAACTCCAGAAATCACTGACATCAGAGGGAAAACCAGAAAATATTTTCTCCATAAAGTATGATTCAGTTTCTCCAAAATCAGTGATGGTGGTGTGTGATGTAGTAAAAAAAAGTACCTGCTCATAGAAGTCAATGTACCATCAGAATTTCAAGTTGTTATTTTGAGGTGAGATTTTTACGTAATGTTGATTTAATTGACCTGTTTTTCCATCTGTCTGTTTTGTGCCTGTGTGTGAGAGCAGCTTCATGTGACTCTTAATGTCGGTGACTTTATATTTGCGTTCACACTGCATCCAGGTTCGCCTTCATGCACGGCACGTTCATTTGTATGTGCTCTGTGCCTCTATATTAAAACGTACAGTATGAACAATTCCCACACACACACAGTCTTGCCAAACCCAAACTGGCTCACCATTTTCTCCAGAGGACGAAGCTGTCAGCTTCCTGGCCGCCACAGGCCCGACTTCACCTGACCGCTCCAACTGGAGGTCCTCATTAATGTGGTCCACAGCATGCCAACTTTTAATAGCTACACACAACTGTACAGCGTCAGATGATGGGGCCTGCTGCTGTATATGAAAAAATAATAATTAAGAGCAACCAGAGAAGCCGTCTCACCGCATTCTATAAATACCACACACAACTTTTCTGACTCTGTATCCGTGCCAAACTTCGATGACCTCATCTTATTTCCAACTCATGGTGTGTTCTCAAATACTGATGCCACGGGACAAAACGCGACAGCCAAGCTATCCGCGCTGAGCCAGATGAAAAGAGGAAGCAAGGAGATTCTCTTTTACATTCAAGAAAAGGAAAACGAGGAAATGTCGGTAATAGTGATGAGGTCAAAGAAAGGTAGCAAACAAAAAGAAAAAGAAACCTTACGACACACACACACGTCACCTTAAAACTTGCTTACCACAGGATGTTTTGGCTGGTCAGCGGAAAAGGACGAAGGCGACCATTTTGTCCAGATGATGAATGGGCTGGGCTGACAGGTCACTTCTCTCTCTCTCTCTCTCTCTCCCCCTCTCTCTCTCTCTCTCTCTTTCACTCTCTTTCTCTCCTTCCCTCCGTCCTTTCCTCTTCCTGCTGCCTCTCCACCCCTCCTCCAACTCAAAGCCACAATTTGTTCCCACTGACTGGGGGCCCGGAGACGGATTCCACCAGGTGACAGATTTATCGGCATCGGCACGAGGTAAAACGCCTCAAACCCTCAGTAACGCCCGTAGACCCACTGCCGGGGAGACGAGATTGAAGCTCCATTTATATCTGCTGGGGTCCCAGTAAAGGGCAGCTCCTATATATCTCCGCAACAGGGGGACTACATTTCTCAGAAAATTGCTCTCACTTCCCTATCCAGCTGGAAAGCAAGAATTTTCTCATTCCTTAAAACATATCTGGATTTCTTTTTTGTGATGTTTCTTCACTTCTGAACAAATGAGTATATGAACCATATGTGTGAGATTTCCCCCTCAGGCCTGACAGGGGGAAAGCTGGGAGTCATTTTCACCCTGGCCAGCATACCTACCGCCCCATGTCAGGGAGCTGGCTTGAGGTTTGCAGTGACGGAGTTCACAGGTGTAACAGCCCCAACCCCACCCCACCCCCAACCTGCCACAAAACCACCTCTTACAGGGACCATAATTAATCCAGGTCCAGGCCTCACCCAGAGTCGCTTTGTGCCTATGGGTGGTCCACAGTGGAGTACACACAGATACACACATACTGAACTGTGCTGTATGTATATGCAGCTTATACATTAAGTGCACAATTTGCTCCCTGTCTTTCTATCTCACACACACACACACACACATCGGCAACAATGACAAAATTATGCAGAAGGCGTCAACAGAGAGACTGGTGACTGCCTGATTAACTCATTTACTAGCTGACTGATTGACTGGTTGTATAACTGACTGAATAACCTGACTGGCACTCTGACTATCTGACTGGCTGGATGTCAGATGGTGTTGCCAACATGAGTTGAGTTGACTGACTTACTGGACTCTGGTCAACTTAGTGGGTGACTCATCAGCTGACAGTCAGTCAGAGCGAGATAGCAGCATAACTAACTCATTGACCAGTTGTTGGACAAGCTGATCTGCTGTCTGGCCAACGGGCTCAATGGCTAACTGGTCGTCTCGTCTGGTTGGCTGAATGACTGAACTTGATGGCCGGACTGGCTAATCGACTGACAGGCAAGTTGTGAACTCAATGGCTGCCTCACCAACTGGCTGACTGACCGACTTTCTGGCTGACTAAATGATTCAGTGCAGAAGGGACCACATCCAGATAAAATGAACCCACATCTCAACTCTCCTTCTGTCCAAACTTCTGTCAGAAAACTCGCTGGCCAACCTCCTCTCTCCATTCCTCATGTCGGCTAAGACTGTAAAATGACTACATTAGTTTCAGCGAGGAGCGTAACATCTTTCATTTCAGGCATTTAACTGACGACCTTATTCAGAGTGATTGGGTGAGGATTCAGGAGGACGATCAAAGACGGTTGGACAAGAAGTAAAGTTTGGACACGGTGATATTGGAGGGATCAAACCAGTGGTCTTTAGGTTACAGGAGCTCCTTCTAATGCTTTGATCAGCTGCTGCCATACCAGGAAGCACAAGGCTGGAGAACATTAGACTTTTTCCTTAAGTATCGTGTCACATCTCCAAATATGAGTGTTCCAATCCAGAGAAGCATTTTTAAACTTTAATTCATTTCAAAAAGGTGCCTCCATGTTTTGATTATGGCTAATTAAAGTGCAACATCCTTCTTCTAATACTACATCGTCCCATGTGACCTCTTTCAGTTGCAGGGGATTAAAAGCAAAGAACAGAAGAACATAAATTTCCAGGAGCAAATTCCTTCAGTCAAAGAGAGGAACTGGCCGTAGATAATGTTTCCTAGTGTCTTCATGACCAAACATTATGGCACAGTTAATGGTTAGGATCTTTGTATTTACTCTCCATTAAGTCTAAGCACACACAGCAACAGGCAGACACACTCACACACACGAGCTGTCATAATGAACAAGTGACCCACACATGACCCACTTCTTCAGCCTCTCACTTAGAAGTAAGCAAACACACACAGACACACACACACACACAGACACACGTCACCAAAAATTATACCTTCAGGTCTCTACGGAGAGGTAGGCAAACATACACACACACAGACTAGAGTGGGGCTTTATCATTGGAGAACAATGCTCACCCCCACCCCCCTCTGTTCAACCCATAAAGCAGCTCTCTCGGCCTCTTCACCTGCCTGACTTTATGGATCTCTGCACTGCAATTAGGCTTTATTAGCCGTTGTCTGAATGACACAGCACAATAGTTGCCCTAATTGAATAGCAACACATTGATTAGAGGTGTTAGCCTTTCAAACTGGGCTGCAGTGGAGGATTTAGGTAAGAGATGTTCACGCAAGATGTGTAAGGATGCATCAGTGTGAAGATAAGTTCAACCCAAGACATTGTAAAAATACATATAAATAAATAGCATCAGTTTGTTCCTTTCCTCGTGCTATAAGGCCTTGTCAATACCTGTCTTTAGGATGGGTCTTGGCTGATCTGATCACAAGGGAACATCACTAACATCAGCTCATACCTGGTATTCAGTGCATCTTCACATGCATCACAAGGGACCACTTGTGATTTGATTTCGACTTCCCCGCTTTATGTGCAAATAAACACATACATTTCTGTTTGCAAAGACCAAATGTGTTGTAGTTTTTAAACAGGGCCTAGTTTTTTTTTCTGTGCACTTTCTGTAGTAGATTTTGTTATTTCAGAAAAACACTTTTCTGTGCATAAAATTTGCTAAAGGATGTGACTAGTTTTACATGAACCTGGTTTACAGTGTTCTCCACATTAAACTGTCTAAATTTGTTATCTCCTATCAACAAACAGAGCTTTTGTGAAGCAGTCAAGTGCCGTGATGGTCGGTGGCTGTGTGGCTCTAAAGTTTAGAAGACAATCTTTGGTCACTTCAAATTTTTTCTCCATTTCTCAAATATGCTAAATTGACAATTTGAATATACATCCCACATATTATTGTACACCAATTTTGTAGCTGCGCTAAAGATACATGTTTCAGCAAGTTAAGATGAATTTCAAAATTAAGCTGCAAGGTTGCCTTTACAACTGTTTATAGCAGTGTTTCAGATTGATTTTAATAGTGATGTGCAGTTGTCATAAAATGCCCTTCAAAAGCATACCTCATACTCCATATTATGCACAGTACACTTGCTCCCACAGATTTGAAGGATTGCAAAGAGGAGATGAGACTTTCTGCTTAATCTGTAAAATGTAAATGTGAATGTGTTGGAGATGACATGTTAATGTTGTGCATTTTGGCAGAGGTGGAGGTGTCTGTTTCTACGATGGCCCTTTAGCTGTTCTGTGCCATTAGCGCAGTGGTGAATGGTATGGCAGGTTTGTGGAAAGGGACAGGGGTTGGATAAAGGGGGACGGGAATGGTCCATTGGGTGCGGTGTGTGTATGTGTGTGTGTTAGTGGCCAAGGGTCAGCCAGAGGGGATACGATGTGTTTGTCACAACTGACCGCTCCGCGACCACAGACAGCAGCCGACCAGCCACTGCTATTTGTGAGTGTGTGTGTGTGTGTGTGTGTTACAGGCAGAGAGAGTAGTCCATCCTCTCACACACACTTTTTCACTATCCACACTGTTACAGCCAACCGCACACTGACCTCAGGGTCGCCAGGAGTGTGTGTGTGTTTGTGTCTCAGACAGAAGAGTAAAGCCGTTAACAACCCTCACAATCACCGAGGATTCACCTACAACGATGTGGATAAAGAACAGATTGTATAGAGTCAGGTGTGTGTGTGTGTTTGCATGTGTAAGTGCACCGCTGTCATGAATGACCGCACACTCACCTGGTGGCTGAAACTGCCCCAGTGAGAAGATTTTGTCCTTGTTGTATTCAAATCACCAAGTCTGTATAGGGAATGTGAATGATGGGGTTGATGGAAAAATCCATCCACAGATTCTCTGTTATATATCATTACTTCTCCATTATATTTGGTGATGAAGTGATGTAGGTTAGTCCTGTGTGTACCCACTGCAGCTCAGCCTGCTGCTTCCACTGGAGTTAGTGCATCCCTGTGTCACCCAGAAACCTGGTCGAAACTTTTCACCTTATGATCCCTTGAAGTTAAGCAGCTTTTACTTTTGACACCTTGTCTCACACTGTGTTTGTCAGTGAGCGGTGAACAGAGGGATTTTCCCTTCTCAGATTGCCCCATTTGAGTATTTTTGGAGGAATGCAGCGGTGAAACTATGTAGTATAGAAAAAAGCTAAAATTCTGCAAAGTCTAAAAATCTTTCTTGTTCCTATCCAGTGAATTGTTCAATGATCAATTATTTCAGTTAATGTTGTTTTATTTTCTCAGTTGAAGAACACATCAAGATTTAAAACTGAAATTGTGTAAGAGGAATGGCTGCGATCAGAGGAACTATTTCTGTTTGGTGAAGCTGCCTTGATTATGGAGCTGGACAGTCCAAAGTATATATCACAGCTTATTATCTGTTGCACCATTCACTTTTATTTAACCTTCTCTATTGGAGTAAAATCTGTTCCACAAAAGAACAAAAATCAGTTGATACAGGCACAATTAAAGCAAATGATATTCTTATAGGGTCACAAACTACCACCTGCAGTCTTAAGAGGGAAGTCAGGCTTTCCTGCAGGTGTCTCATGGGGTAGAATTAATGGAGACAATTAAAATCTAACAAACTGTGACCTGTTCAACCACATTGCATAGCCAGGTTTTGTATCCCTTTCCTGTAAGAGGTGATGGTCAAAGAGAGAGATGGAATTATAACTTGTTGAACATATGAGCATATACTCAGCAATTAAGCAGTCAACACATTAATGTGACGATTTAACAGTATGAAAACTGTAGACCACTTGAATCCTCGTCCATTTTCACATATGAGCACAGCTGGCCTGTTGCTGCAGCAATAGCTGTTTGAACCCCACACTAATATTTTCTCAGCTGGCTATTCAGGATCGTACAAAAAGTTCAATTCAGAAAATATAATGGACTTTGAATCGACAAAGACAATACTGACATGTGGATAACAAGTCAAACGAAACAGTCCCATTCTTTTGTATTTATTTTTGGACTCTCAACTGTGCATCCTTAAATCAATCGGTGGCAGCTAATAAGCAGACGTCCTCTGATTTTCTCAATTGTGTCCTGTCCAAACATCCGCTGTGGAGTAAAGAGTCACACTTAAGCATGCATGTTAGGAACCGAACGCCGGCCTGAGGAGAACAATGCCATTAGCTGAAATTCCTTCTGCAGCTGTTTTTTGGCACATGCGCTCACTTATGAGAACTTCCACCTTACGGCAGACTGTACTTGGACCTGACGATGCTCACTAACACCAGCTCCTGTGCACAAACATCCACAGATAAGAGAGTGCAAGGTGCTGATAGGGTGTGTGACGCTATAAATGCACACATGCATTACAACATAAACAGTCTCTTTCACATGCGCACACACAGATAAATAGTGTATTTCAACTGAGTCCTCCACTGATGGTTTGTTTTGGTTTTTCATTGAGACCTGAACACCTGACAACTATTGTTCCTCCTGCTGGCTCTTGAAAATAGAAACTTCTATGAAGCAATGAACAATGACTGTTGCATGACCTGTTAATGGATCTACCAGTCGCACGGTGCTCGTGCGTGTGTGCGTGCGTGTGAATGTGTCTGCGTGTGTGCACACTATTCAAAGCGCCATCGCACAGATTAAGGAAAACATATGGTCTTTTAAGTGACACAGCAGCTCCCGAGTCTCAGCATGCATTCCTTTTACAGAGGGGCATAGACCGAAATGGACCATAGTGTCTGGTATTTGTATTGTGAATTGGAAAATGCCTTCATATACTCATTTTACGATTTGACATTTCAGGCGCTGGCCTAATTCTCCTTTACAAATCCATTTACAGCCTGTCTGACAGTAGCTGCGTCTAAATGACCCACATTAAAGAAAGAAGTCGAAAGGAAGTCAAGGGTCAGAGCTGCGGTGGTCTGACAGTAGATATAACAATTATACCTCTGTTCCTAAAGAAGTGCTTGGAACAGATCCAAGAAGCAGGCAGATTAATTATCATCTTGGACAGGCCGGAGTGTGTGTGTGTGTGAGAGAGAGAGAGAGACGATGGAGAAGTGGTTAGGTTGTGTGAGTCACAGTTACCACAGCATATATTCCTGGACATTCTCCGGGCATAATGTTTATACTAGGATGAATTATATGTGTATGTGTGTGTGTGCGCGCGTGCTTTCTCACACTTCTCAGCCCTCTCTTACATTCCATATTTAACATATCCGACCTTAATTGTTTCTTTCCCTTCTCTGATCGTATAATCTTGTCTTGCCTTGTCTCTCTGCTCTTTAACTTGACAGCCTGGTTTCAAACTTTGTGCGACATCAAGAATGCAAATTAAACACAAAAAGTAAGTTAACAACAAACTTGATTTCCTACAAAACATTTTATCAGGAAGGCAAAATCATTTGACTTGTGGATGGAAGGAGGTATGCATTTGCTTTCAAAACAGTTGTTCTGTGTTTCCACTCTCAATTACTCTCAGTTATTGGTTCATTAAAGAGTTTGCTCGGCTATTAGATAAAATTCACCTGGTGTCATTCCCGTATCTATAATTACAGAATAATCCAATATCAGCATTCATGACTTCTGATTGGGTCGAGAATTTGGCACATTTATTACACTTGGTTTGGAGTCTAAATCTGCATCTCTACCCTCCACGTGCTGGACAAGTCAGTGGTCTTTCAACCCGTGGCAGCTTCCTCTCTCCTCTTCCTTCTGCTCTTCCCTTGCATCCTCCCCCTCCCCCACCTTTTCCCGTCCTTCTGCCAGAGATGTTAGTGGGATGTTCAGCTCTGTGTGGATCTCCTTCTTTCATCCTTTCCTCCTCTCCTCTCCTTCTGTCAGAAGCATTAACAGGGTACTCCTCTGTTTCCTCCCTCCCTACTCTCCTTTCTCCTTCCCCCTTTTTCTCCGCCATCCCTTTTACCATCCCTCACTCCGATGTGATTGACACTTCATCAGACATGTGGAAGTGCCAAGCCTTGACCTGCTCTATGTCACACTAGCCCACAGTATTTTTATTAGCCTCTTACATATCTCCTGCCTGCACCACTCCACTCCATTAACCAGTGTTACAGCCAACATGTTCTCATTCCACGGCCCTAAGCTTCACACCATGAGGCTCCACAAACCCCTGGAGCATCTGCTTTGCTATAATAAATATGCAACGTCAATAATAAACACATGGTTAACATTGTGAAATGGTTGCAGTTTGCTCAGGTTTAGGCAACAAAAACTACTTTGTTGGGTTGAGGAAAAGATCATGGTTTGTATATGAGGTTGCCTCAGTGACATACTGATATGTAAGTTCACACATGTTTATAAGGTAAAGAGAAGTCAACAAC
Source organism: Centropyge bicolor (assembly GCA_037975185.1). Lineage (NCBI taxonomy): Eukaryota > Metazoa > Chordata > Actinopteri > Pomacanthidae > Centropyge > Centropyge bicolor. Next base: position 8,693,660 of record JBBMOC010000008.1, read on the forward strand.
CACTTTTGGTTTCACATAGGGTGAAAGCTTTATGTTTGACCAAGTCACCACAACTTGTTCTTCCATATGCTCCTCCCAAGGTCTAAATGACTTTCTTTTGCTTTTCATACTATCGCATGACTTCGATTCACATCAAAACACTACACAAGTATCACTGCAACATCATAATTTAAAGTGTAAGGCACTGACCAACGCATCAGGAGTGAGAACAGGCCGTTACAGCTGCTATGTGAAGCTTATATTATAGACATCATTGTCAAATTAATTATGATGTCAAATCATATTATGGTATGATTGTTTGTAAGTACCACAAACAAATTAGACTAAAAGACATAATTAGTACTTTGTGTCTGAAGGGTTGACATGAATGATTTTCTCTAGTCTTATTAGAGAGACCATGATGCTACTGATTCCATCTCGCTGTCCCTGAATGACATTTGTTGTCTGCTCAGCTTAATGAAGAAGATACATATGTTGCCCATTCCACAATCAACCATTGCAACAAATACAGTAAGTGAACTTGATTTTGTAGTGGAAGAACGCCATCTTTCAGCAGAGCCTAATCTTTGATATTCTCATTTCTTACAACTACTGTCCCAGGTCTGATGTGGTAATGATTTCTCAATATGCAAATGCAACACATTCTGTTAAAGGTTGGTCTGGTTCTGCCATGTTTGAATAAAAAATTCTCTCATATCTGTGAGACTTCTTATTCGAGCACACTCATGCCAGTCAAGTTTGAAAATATTCTCGCTACATGTTTATAATTTATATATTTATATCCCTGTTTTTATTTTTGTAGGCGTATAAATCATTAAAATGTGCATGCATGTGTGTTCTCCAGCTCACCTCATTTTTATATTTTCTCAGTTGTTTGACATGGAGATAACCAAACCCCACAGACAATATCAGCGCATTTCCACTTAAGGTTGTCAGCAGCAAACGTGCAACACTGAAACCAACAAACACACACACTTTTTTCCTAAGTCAAAAAGGGCCAGTTTTTTGTTTGATCCCTTGTGAGGTTTATCTCCTAAGCCCAAATGTCAACACTCGCTGTTGACAGACTCGGTTTCCTCCAATAATCCACCGACTCTCAACATCCTAAGACCTGGAGACCAGCAGGTAACAGCAGACGTACTGAGGAATTAGGGAGCGACAATCACACATGAGCAAAGCTAAATTTGAAAAAGTACCTTTTTTTTTCCTTTTACATGTCGACCATCTGTCCACACAAAGCTTTCTGAAACTGCTCTTTATAGAAGCTAAATGTAAATGCCAGCACAGACAACGTGGCACTGTGTAGCTGCAATGTTAACAAGACAACTTTTTTGTCACATGTAACTGATCACATTTAATGTAAGCACAGTTGAACACACACTACAGGTGTTGTCATTGATTTGTACGAATGTTTATGCCTCGTAAAATAGTGATCTGATCTATATTCACCGTTTGCCTTGGTTAACAGGTGAGTTGTATGCGCCACAACAGAATCACTATTTTATACTTGTACAGTATAACAGACCCAGAAACTAAGTCATGAAAGGTAAATTAAATTCTGTGTTTAGTTATGTAGCAACACGATAAAAACGACCATGGAGAGCAAGAGGTGTCGGTTCCATACTTTGCCACCGGAAGCTATTACGCAAAATGCGGAAACGCAGAAGAGGAGAAGCTAATAAGCTAATTAAACAGAGCTTATATGAAGCTGTAGTTTCCTGAAATGTGTTCTGATAAACCCACAGTACACTAACAGCTGACAGGCACAGTTAATGACAAGCAAATGAGCTGAGGAGCATTTAGCAGCTCAAGAGTCAAATACGTCCCTCAGGTGGTGGTGGAGGGCAAAAAGAAGCAAAAAGGAAAATCCATTCATCAGGTGACCAAAAAGTTCACATTAGATGAATGATAATGTTGCTCTGAGTTTGCTGGATGTGTTAATAGGAAACACATATTGCTGTAACAAATCGATAAGGTGACAATGTTTCCCATTTTGTTTTATTATACACTTTTAGTTCACTTTTTTTCTTACATTTGAAAGTGAAAAAACTCTACCGCCATCCTTTTTCTTCTGTTTTCTTAGCATCAGTCACGCTATGTTGTTTGTGTCACACCGCCACCTTCTTTGTTTTGTTTTATGAGTCGTTGCTCTGTACGCTGGGCCCTGCAGTATTTTTAGAGCGAATGACTGTTTACATTGCATCAATACAGAAAACGTGTGTGTGTTTGTGTGTGTCAAGGAGGTGGAGGTGGAGGGGTGGTTTCCTGGTTATGAATAGCGAGTGTGTGTTGATTATAATTTAATGATGTTAGTGTGTGTGTGTGTGTGTGTGTGTGTTACAATTCCAAGGCTATTGTTGTCTGATCAGAGCAGATCAGTCATACATACAGACCTACACTCATTCATGAACACACACACACATACACACACTCAGACCTGTATGCACACACACAAGCATGGAAATGCCTCACATGTTCCCATCAAGTATCCACATGGTAATATAGACACTACTTCACACACACACACACACACACACACACACACACACACACATGCACACACACACACACTAAGTTCCTCAGTAAATCAATAAATGATAGACAAAGATTTTTTTTCTGCTTTAATCACTCAGTGCATGTAAACATGCAACAATGTTGCTGCTGAAAGTGCAGTCAGAGTGTGTGTTTGTGCATGCATGTGCCAAACAGATAAATCCAAACTTGGAATTGAAACGTGGCTCAGGATTAGTCCAAAGTTTGAGTCATGGTGTCGGCGTGACTTTGCTTCTCTTTTGATGAGACTTTTACCACCTGAAACTGTAAACTGTCACGAAGTCAATAAAGCACCTCTTCAGCACCTAGGTGACTCTCTCTCTCACTCTCTCTCTCATTGTAACAACTCAGATATCAGTTTCAATGATTTTTGTTGTGAATTGTAAACAAATGTCCATACTGTTTGCTTGTCTGTTGTCTGTCTGTTTTGTACCTTTTGTGTTTTGTACCTAGTGACCTTTCATTCTTCCTCTGTGTCCCTCATTACATTTCACCACAGCAGCTACTATGCGTGTGTATGTGTCTCCATACAGGTTAATCATTCCAGCAGTGCTATCTCACCAGAGAAGGCCTTATCAGTCTCTGTGTCATTTTATAACCTAACCTGCACCCCCCTTCTCAGCCTCCTGCCCCTGCTTGTCCTCTCCCCCTTGTCATTCCCTGACTCCGCCCCCCCTCACTGCCTGCAAGTTACCCAGCTTTAACCAATCACAGCCCAGCATGAAGAGTAGGTTGCTGATTGGTGGAACCTCCTGCACCCCTGTCAACACTGTGGTTGAGGTGCTGGTCACCAAATGATGATTAAAAAAATAAAAAAAATCTGTGTCTGTGTGTATATGTGAAGGGAGGTTAGGTGAAACAAACAGGAGGAGGATTCAATTTTTCTAACATAAAAGTTATTATTAAATGAATTTAATTTATTATTACTATTATCTATTGTCATTACAAACATTGCATCCTACCTGATTTTGTCATTTTGCTGCAAGAGACACAGACCACAGGTGTAGGTGTGAAGGGAATTTTCAGCAGGTGTGAAATGTGACATTATCAGTTCATCATCACTGAATCATAGTTCTGTTATCAGGGGACATTACAGAAACAGTAGTGAGAACTCAGTGTGTGTGTGTGTGTGTGGTTAGTACCACAGGTGACCTGACCGGGCAGGTGAGCTTGGGTGAGTGCACATACATTTGCAGCACAAAGAACCTGCTAACTGAAATATTTCTATGTATCGGACTGAAGTGATCATGTCGTGTAGCCAAAGTTGTCTTAGTCCTCAAAAATTTCTGAAAGTAAATTTCATTGAAATACCTTAATCTCATCTGAGGATATTCGGAAACAGAGGAAAAGCCAACATGAGTGCTACCATGACTTTTTAAAGCCTCCCAGTGATGATGTGGTATAAATGTACTGGATCTCCAAAGCACCATGATGTGTTACACACACAAGAAGCACAGTTATGTGTAATGAACATTTTAACTGATGCTGGAGGCATGAAATGCAACAGGTTGGGCTGTGTCTGTAGACAAGGTTGAACACTTTTATTCTCCTTTTTTTTCAATAAATTGGTTGTATTTGTCCTGCTTTTCAATAGAGGTTTAGAAGATGAGGAGAGAAAGTAATTGAACTAAACTGATTTAACCAAATGTGAAACTCAAACGTTCAATTCAGTGCCTACAAATTCTAAAACATAAAAAAAGAAGACAAAGTGTATTGAGGAATTTATTTAAACAATGTAATGAAAACGAAGACTAGCAGAAGAAATTTAGAGTCTGCAGGTTTATGTTGCCCTGACTGTGCTTGATGGTGTATTTTTCTCCTATATTATTATAATACCATTAACTTATAGCTCCATATTAAATCCTTCAAATGTGTAATTGTCTGTGCTGGTTTTAAAGGGGTCATTTTGTTATTTTTAATCACAGGAGTGTGTGCACGTGTGTATGTAGGTCTGTGTGTGTGTGTGTGTGTGTGTGTGCGCGCGTGTGCCCCCTTACTCTCCTAATTTAACCGAGGCAAGCGTGTGTGTGTGTGTGTGTGTGTGTGTGTGTGTGTGTGTGTGTGTGTGTGTTTTGGAGGAGGGTTTTATGGGGACATAGAAAACATAAATACTGTCTTGGCGTATTTAATTCAGAATAGACTAAATAGCCCGAGATGACGTCAGAACACTAATTGATCCCTGCTCAGCCAATTACTGATAATAATTCAGAAGCACAGGTATAATTCATTGCGTAAGGGGGCTGATTTGATCCGAGAATAAAGGCCGTTTAAAGCCTGAGGCCGGAGCAGAACTGAGCAAACAAACCCAAAAGCCACCAGAGCTACAGAGGTTAATTTACGTTTTTTTATTTATATTAGTCTGAGGCAGAATTCGCTATGTCCTTCACCTGCATTATAAAATGGGATAGTCCTGTTAGAAGAAAGAAAAATGAAAAGAAAAGAAAGAAAGACAAACATTTCATTTTATCATATTTAAGACTTTTAAATAATTAAGGGAGTTGTTACTTTAGGTCAAATGATAAAATTGATTACTGGGTTAACTATTTTTTCTTGCAATAATACAATATAAAAGAAAAGTAGTTTTAGCAACAACAATAAAAATAAACTTTATATTATGGAAGCGTGTGTGCCCGCGTGCGTGCGCCGTTCCTCTCACGCGCTCCAGCCCACATACCTTCGCGCGCTGCCTCTGTGCGCTCGCGAGGAGTCCGCTCCCGACACGCAGCCGCATCACCTCGCTTCATTTCCTCCTTCTCTCTCCGCTTTTAAAGTCCATCATTAACGGGATTAATCAGCTGAGATTTTTTCTTTCTTTTTCTTTTTTTTAGGGAGAGATGGAAGCGAAGGGTTTGAGGCGATGGTTAATGGTCTCCTCGCCTGATTGGACAGCGGGAAGGATGATGTCACGCGACCGCATGCGCCCCGGATTGGAGAGAGCGGAGTAAACAAAGGCGCGAGGAGGCGGAGGAGAGGTCTCCACATCTCCAGACGGTCCGACCGACACACCGAATCCCACTTTTACGCACGGGAGAGAGGGCGGCCCCGGCGGCGCGCTCGTCTGCTGAAGGGCTGAAAGTAACACTGACAGTCGCTCTTTACCGGGTGACGCGCTTTAAAGACTTTTGGAAAAGCTACAGGGAGACTTATCATCGTCTTTTAATTCGGACGCTGTGCAGTTTTTCTCGTCTGAGCGCGAGACTGATTCCATAAAGTGAGCGCGCGACTGTTCGCAAAAGTCGAAGGAAAAAATCCCTCGCGCGTCTTCTGCGTTATTGCGGCAGATCTGCGCGGCACAATGCAAAGATGACAAATTAAGTTGAATTTATTTTGTAGTTGAATCAGAGGAGTTGAATCAGAGAAGCCGGTTTGGAGACAGTCTGATAGGTTTCAGATTCATGGTCCCATAATTGGACAGAAAGTGAGATATTAAACAAACAAACAAAAAAAATCAGACACATTTGGGACACTTTGAGGCGCGCTTTGCGGGGGGAGGTCTGCCTCGCTCGTCCAGGTGTCCCGCCCGGGCGGTGCGGAGTCTCCAGCTCAGGCCGGCGGCGCTGACATGCTGCCCAAAGTCGAGACTGAATCCCTGGGACTCTCTCGATCGTATGGGGAACAAGGGCACATGCCAAGGAACATGCAAGGTAAGACCATCTCTCTCATCTCTATGAGACCTCGAGACAAGATCCACGAGCTACCACTTAGAGCAGATTCACGCAGCGTTATTGGACTGAAAGTGTCACCCAAACTTTTTGACTTGTATCAACACATATCTGCACACAATGGAGGTTAATGCTTGTAAGTGTGAGCTATTATTAAATGATGAGTATGTGAAATTATTAGAAGCTCATTAGTTTGCAGAGATTTTTAAATGTTCTCCTGTCGTGGATCGGGGATGTGTTTCTGCAGCTTTCTCTCACTTTACCCTGATATAATAATTATGGAGTGCGCGTGCAGATCAAAGTTGGAGACACTTTTCTCCGGTTTGGCTCGTGATCAAACAGTGATTATAGCCAGCTGTCACTCACGTTCAAAGTGTGCGGGCGCCCGGTGCGTGAAAGCGCTGAGACAGGGAGCAGAGAGTGCGTTAACTACCACGCAGAGTTAAGTGTATCCAAAAGAGCAGTGAAGGCAGAGCTGGTGTCAGTTCATCCAAAAAAAAAGAGAGAAAAAGTGCAGTGTGTATTTGTGGAGATTTTATTTTACTGATTCAACTTTAGTGTGAGATTAATTCTGCTCTAATTTTCACTTTATAGATGTTGTAAAATGCTCTTAATTATGTGACAAATAAATACAAACTAATTCACATTTTGTTGTGTTCTTAACACATTTCTAAAAAAAAAGTTTGGCCTAAACATTTAATGCATGTTCAAAATCAACTTAAAGTAAATTAAAATTGTGCACCAAACATCGCTTTCATGACACTATTCATGCATGTATATTTATTTTAGTATCTATTTTCCACCTCGCTAATAATTTAGAGGATGATTGCTTCAGATCATTACATGTGTGAAATTAGAGTTTATGATTCCAAAAGCTTTGATTGAGGAAAAAAATGAGATTGGACATATTTATAAAATTTCCCTGTGGAACAATTTTGTAAAATATTCTTTTTATTTATCTGTTTTTACAAATCAGACATAAAGCAGCGAAACTGCAAAGAGGCTCTGCTGCCAATATAAACTCACGTAGCCTGTCCCCACTCATTCACCTCGTGTCATTTCACAGCAATATAAACGAGCAATCAATTAGCCCGGTGCTGGTTTATGAGACGCTGATAACATAGACTCACAAGACGAGGAGTGGCTTGTTGCAGAGACCGTTATCTGCACGGATAAAAAACAAGGTAGCCCGAACCGAGGGAGGCTTTCTCTGGCAATCAGTAGAGTTTTGGATAAAACTTGCATCTTTTTTTTTTCTTCTGGGAATTGCATGAACAAGTGAGACCCAGCAGGTGAGTGTGTGTGTGTGTGTGTGTTTCTGCATGCAAACCTGCACACGCTGCACTTGTTTATGAAGCAGGGAAACAATTTACCCAAATGTTTATATCAAAATAAGTGTTTATCTTTTTTATGCAATGCAGACATAATTAATTTCATTGTGCTGTCATAATTCTTTTAAATGGTTTACACGCTCGTGCGCATGGGAGCAGAGAGATTGCGCTTTTTTTAAAGGGAGAAAATATCTGTACACTAATTTATTTTTTATTTACAATAGCAAAAGTGCAATCAAAGCCCCCTTTAATGTTAATTTTTTTATCCAAAATGTGCTGCAGCTGTCGTGCGTCCTCATCACAGGCCCCTTCAACTCCTCCATGCGCCTTAAAGAAATTTCGGACTTTTCTTTCTTGCTTCTGTGGCAGGAAAAAAAAAATCCATCAGCTCTGTGGAACTTGTTGCTTCAGCTGGAACATGCAGGATCCCAGTAGGGCAACGCGTTAACAAACCAGAAATCATGTCTAATTAAAAAGGTCTAAGTGAAGCAGATGAGTGGATTCAGAAGTGGAGCAGTAATATGTCAAGGCCCTGCGAGGCGTCTGCTTGACAAAATATTTCCACTTTTACAGCCACATCCACTGAGGTTTTTCCTGTTTGATCTCGGCTGCTTTTTTATGATTAGACCCATAAAGGCTTTTGTAACTGTTGTAAATGTCAGCCTGGCTGTTTGCTGAGCGCGGTCACACACACTCACACACACACTCTTATCAATGCAAAGTATTTCTAATGCAAGCCTCAGGAGGACTGCAATAAATAGATCAGAATAATATTTGAGTAGTATATTGAGTCGTAAATCATGATTAAAAGACGTGAAAAAATGTGACTTGTTTGAAAAAAAAAATTAAATTGCAGCTGCACTCCTCATTCTCCTGCAAACAAGAGAAATGATCACGTCCAAAAAAATTTGTGACGGACTATTTTTTCCAGCGCACGCACAAAGTCACACATGAAAAAAAAACGTTCTCTCTGCTTTTGCACCATAAAAGACACTAAAGCAATTGGTTTGTAGTATTGCGAGTTGTTCTTGGAGAGGCAGAAAATGATGTTGGATCAAGTTGGTTTTGGCTGTGTTTTTTTTTTCTCTCTCCTCGCCTGCAGAGATAAGGGATTCTCTGTGTGTCTTCATTTGTCTGTGGGCGGTAACATTTTCTCCTCCAATCCTTAACTCTAATATCTCTCCATTTCCCCCAGCGATTTCACGTCTTAGATGCATGCATATTTATGAGGCTCACTTTCATGCGCTTTTTTTTTCTTTTTTTATTTGCACTTTTTTGGCTCCTGTCTGCAACGAATATAGAAGAGAGAGGAGCAGCGAGGAGAAATAAACGATTCTTTCAACTCAATCCAAAATCCACTATTCGCCCCCTACTTAAATTAATCCTATCTATATATGTTCAACATAAGTTAAAAGTATATGTGTGTACATCTCGGGGTTCCCCCTGGTTCGTCTGGATGGATGAAAGTGCGCATTTGGAGGAGATATTGCTCAGCACAGAAATAGACTTTCTCTCTGTGTGTCCGTGTCTCCTCCGCAGCACCCCAGTTAAAAATGATGGACTACTCATATGACGAAGACTTGGACGAGATGTGTCCCGTGTGCGGAGACAAGGTTTCAGGATATCACTACGGACTTCTGACCTGCGAGAGCTGCAAGGTGGGTGCCCTCATCCCCCCCCCCCCCAGTGGAGAAGCATGTCTGCACTATCATAATAATAATAATAATACGTTGATATCTAAAATAGTCCACGTGTTTTTGGTGGTGAAATCTCAATTATGTGTCGTAATTAATATAAAGTTTGTGTAGTGCATCCAAGCTGTCAGCAATTGGTTTGATTGTATTATCATCATCTGCATGTAGTGAATCTGCAGCTGGGGTCAATGTGCATTTTTACTTGCTTTGCTGTGATTATTTTCCTTGCATGTTGCAGGTAATGCACTATTTGCATTGTGCAATTTTAAAATACATTTCACACATAGTAGTACATGGCTTTTATAGTTCTCTGTGGCTGCTTTAATTCAGTGTATTCACCTCATGCTTCATTTGTGGTGATGCATTTTTTTATTTATTTTTTGCACACCAGGCATTCAGCCGACATTGTTGTCCAGAGTGACTTGCAACAAGTGTAACTAAAGGATTCAGTCCCTCATCATTAACACTGCAGGAAAGCCAAACGTAAAGAGGCCGAGGGTCAAATATTGTTGCGACAGTTGATCTCACAAACTTTTCCTGCGAGCTTCAGAGGTTTTTTGTAAAAGTGGTAAACGGCTTGGCAGAGAAGTTCAAAAGCATGCAGAGGGTTTTTTTTTTTTTTTTCGTCATTTTTTGCAACCAGCAAACACAGGAGGTGGGGGAGGAGGATTCAACGCAGGAAGCAAAGTACACAATAATACTGACTCTGTTTGTACAAGCCTGTATCCTACTGTCGAAAAACTCTCATCACAAGTTCATTAAGAGAGCAGCAGCTTTGCCTGGTTGTAAAAACGTTTCCATATAATGAGGCTGCTGCAAAGCAAACTGTTGCTGCTTTTAATTTGAGCTCAATCAGCAACCTGTTTGTCCCTTTCTGTCTCTTTTCACGCCTCTCCTCAATACTGACCCGCGTTTTTTTGTTAGCCCAGTAAAGCTGTCAGCACAAAATTAAGCTAAGACAAATGTCTCTGTGTTAACACTATTCAGTGTGAAATTGCAGCTCGCAGTATTGATGCCGCAGCGCACATTTCTTGCCTATGTGGTCATTATTCAAAGCAGATGTTATAGATTTTATCCCATATTATTGACCTTGAGATGCTCAGCAGTTGCTTGAAGGGAGACGTCAGTGGCATCTCTGCTGCTTTTGAGCCTCAGCACAGGCTTTTCCCAGTCCTGGTGTGTGTGTGTGTGTGTGTGCGCGTGCATGCAGGATGTAGATGAAGAGGTATTGTATAAAGCGCTGCTGAAACATGAATAATATTGATAATTACCTGAAGCTCATCATTGATTATCTTTAAAATGCGGGCAAGCTATTCAGGAAAATTACAATTGTCAGGGTTGGACTGATGAATCAGTTTGTTGACATGTTACAGACTCATATTAGCATTATATATCCCAGCGCAGTGCAATCCATCTCCAGTGTCAAGGAGGTTCCTCCCTCACCACAGCTGCATAAAAACTGGGGGGAAAAACAGCAGTTAAATGAGGTTCTTAGCTTTCTATTAAAATTAAAATACCTCTTTTTCAGTTTTTATTATGCGCTACCAGAGCAAGATTCATATTTTCCAACTTCAAATTTTGGAAAATCTTAATAATTTTAAGCGCCCATTCAGATGGAACATAATTTGAGGGTATTTGCAACTACTCTCTATCTCCTCTTTGCACCCTCTCACCCCACCCCTGCCTCTAGCCTTCAACCCCAAAAACACATTTTTTTTTTAGGTCAGATTTTTTGAGCTTTGGTTGTTTTGCCAGTTTAGGGCTGAGGGACACACACACACATACACACACACGTAGAAAAAGAGAAAGAGCAAATCGCACAAGTAAATATTCCTGAACCCCCTCATAATCCCACCACCTCCCCGCACACACATGCATACAGTCTACAAATGTACACACACACACACCTCCCTTTATTCATACACACAGACAGCGTTAGTTCATACTACACACCAGCCCGCAGAAAGTAAACATGGTAGCACATCATGCCTGTTGGAATAACAACAACAAGCTGAAACTGGCTTCATGGTCCTCGTTGCACACAAACAGGCTGAGTCCCTGCATGCTTCATTTTGGAAGACCGAGCTAAGAGAGAGCAAGAGCAGAATAACCTTATAATCCTAAAATGCTGGCATCACAAGCAACGAGCGGAAAGGTCAAGGGTCAGAGTCAGAGAAGTTAAAGGAAAATTAACATGAGCGAAGGAAGCCGAGGTCAAAGCGGCCGTTGCTTCTCTTCACAGAGTTTGCTAGAATATTCATATTGAGAGTAAAGAGCATGGCAGACAGGGATCAGAGGAGACAAAGTGGTGATGTGAATTATATTTTTCCTGCTTCTTTGATGGATCTACTGGCCAGTATTGACATGTTGTAAAAGCAGTTTCCTGGCTGGCTCTTTTTTTTTTTTTTTTTTTTTTTTTTTTGCAGAGAGAGTGCAGTTTTTGAGGCTGGAATTTCAAGGTCGGGAATACCCAGTTACACAAATAATTCATCAAATTAAAATCGGACGTTACTTTTATGGAGAGCTCGTATATATTTTACAGCATGCGATTCCAGATTATTGTGGTGATTTCAGATGCTATGTTAATTTGTGACACTTTTTTGGCTATAGGAGAAACTTTGCTTGCAGTCCTTTTGCGAATAAAAACAAGCCCTGTTGTGTGCTTCCTCTTGGTTACAACTTGGTTACAAATGTTGTCCGCTTAATCTCCAGACGTGATATTGTGTGGTTTTTAAAGCATGCTACAATCTAGTTTGGTTCAGATATTTATAGCACACGCTGTGCACTAAATGGAAAATTGGAGAGAAAGTTCTCTCTGAAGCATGGATTTTTTAGCACTGAGACGTCGATAATCCAAAACCGAGAGCTGTGGATTTTTTTTTTTTTTTTGATGGATCAGGCAATGCAGATTGTCAATTAAAATTGTGTTTGGTGAGATATTGACAGCAGCATGTTCTTTTTTATTTTTACTTTTTTTAAAGACCAGGTTTAAAGATTCTCCTCCTAGGTTATGGATCTAGAATACGTTAATACCATCTTCCCCCCGTTTGATTTCCACTGCTGCTGCTTATAATTAATTCCACGTTGCAGGTATGAATCTCTGTAATCCCGGAACTGTGAATTATGGATATAATTTATTGGATCTTTTGGACTCCTGTGCTCATATTTTTCAATATTTAAGTGGAGAGCTGAAAAGATGCTTTCCCTCTTAAATTCTAGAGTCTTTAGGTGAATAGAGACTATTGAGAATAGTAATGTAATTTTTGACAGGACAGATTTTAAAACCCTGTGTAAAGCAGTTTATAATGCAGTTAAAACACTAAGTGAGGCAGCTATGTAGAGAATTTATGTTTTGCTTATTTGTGCAAAGCTGAATAAAATGATGCACTGCTCATCTAATTTTATGAACAATTTCATTTTAGTTTTTCCTCATAAAAACTTTTTTTTAGAAAGACTGAAATGTGTTTGTAGAAAGTGTGCGTTCAAAACTCCACCCTGTGTGTGTGTGTGTGTGTGTATCCATTAAGCCTGTCCCTCTCCATCTGTCTGGGAGTGTGAATGGGCCAATTACCATTCCATTGCAGGGGTCAAGCGGGTTGACGTCTTAATTGGTTCTCTCCATAGGGCTTCTTCAAGCGCACCGTCCAGAACAACAAGCGCTACACATGTATAGAGAACCAGAGCTGCCAGATTGACAAGACCCAGAGGAAGCGCTGCCCGTACTGCCGCTTCCAGAAGTGCCTCAACGTCGGCATGAAGCTAGAAGGTAAAGCAACATGTTTACATTTTTATGGTTCAGGTGTTTGGCTTCTGGCAGAATGACTTCACAAGTTTTCTGGGTGTTTTGCTTCTGTAATTTAACGTGTTTCAAGCTTAAACATGAGGTTGCGATGAGATGTGACCCAAAGAGAGATGTTCAAATGTGTTTCAAAGTGCAACAATGGCTGAGCAGATAATGTGTAACTGTCAAACATTTGGCCTTCCTCAAAATAGATAAACAGGACACAGTTGTTGTATAAAGGAGTTTACGTGTCCAAACAGCCAGTGAGTATAAAAGACTGCTTACTGGGATTTCAGTGTATTGCTCAACGGCTCTCGGACAGAGCAGATGGCTGTTACTAGTGCTGAACACATAACCGTCCAATAACCAGTGGTGGAGAAAGTATTCAGGTTCTGATAGTAGAAGTACAAATATTACAAAATAAAAATACTCACTCACAAGTAGAAGTCCTGTACTGAAATTATCATGCAAGAAAAAGTAAGTAGCAAAATTTAAAGTATCAAAAACGAAAATATTCATACTGTCCCCTGTGAGCAATATAAATCACATGCTTGGGTTATTATTATTATTGATGCATTAATTTAAACTGTTACAGGTGGTTGACGTGGAGCTAATTTTAAGTTTTATACTCTTGGCTTGGGTTTCATATTTAACAGTGCGTTATATTTTATAGGCTAATGTTTTGTATGCAAAGTGACGATTGCAGTAACAAAAGCTGTCGAATAAATGTAGTGGACTAAAACAGGAAATACTCAAGTAAAGTACCTCTAAAGTACTAAATGTACTCAGTTATATTCCACCGCTGCCACATGCACCAGACAGCCTGCAGGCTCACTTTCACCCGGAGGCTTTTAAAATTATATTTTAATCTGCGAGAATATTTAACCTTTTTACAGTACACATACAGTACTGTGTTTTCTGTACTTTTTCATGAATAGTTTACCACAGATCTGGTCTATTCTGGGGTTTCACAGTAAACACCGCTCGCTAAAATATGATCTAGAACTTACAGTGCACATATGCAAGAGTGGAAAAGCAGATCCAGGCCGTGCTATTGCGTCCTGCATCATATATTTTTCAAGATATGATGCCTGTTTGCAATTACTGTTTCTGATAGTTGAGGAGGGAAAATTTACAACATGGTATAAGACAGAGCAGCTAAAATTGGAGGCTGACCGCTTCTGGACTTGCACAGACGCGTTTTGAAAAACTTCGACCAAACTTGAATGACACAGCTAGTCTTTCATTGATTCACAATTGAACACAGTTAATCGTAGCACATTAACTTTTTTTTTTGGAAACCCAGAATGAAAATATTCGTCCAAGAACAATTTGCATGTGAATAGTTTCCTTCCAAACTGAGATGCCCTCTGTTTAAAAAAGGTTAATACCTGCTCTGACATAATGATTGCCTGTATGAGAGCAGAAGATTATATTTATTTAAACATTTAACAATGAATATCTCACTAACATCTGTTCTCGAAAATGTATACCGAGACCTTTGTGAAGTGAAACCTTTCATTTCTACCACAGCGTTGAAATCCAACATTGCTTATTAGTATTTTAGATGGGGTCAGGGGGAGTTGGGGGGTATCTGGTAGCTGCTTTGCACTCAAACTTGCCAGACAGAGTAATAGATAAAATATTAAACTTGGCGGCAGGGCGAGAATGGTAATGATGATACTTTTGGCCAGCCGTTTCGAGGCCTCTTTGTTTAATTTGAACGCGGCTCAGAAGCTTGTTCAAACACAGCTATACAGAAGTGACAGGACGGCAAGGCAAGAAACATTCTTCCAATGTTCAAAGATAATATTTAAAATCAACTATTTTTCCATACGTGAGTTAACAAGTTTTATTCTGAAATCGCTAATTTTCGAGCGAATAAAGCAACCCGAAGGTCGCGTTTCAACGAGCCTAAAATAGAGGATTTAAACGCTAAAGCTAATAGTTATTATGTTGTTAAGCGAGAGGTTAAGTTACAAATGTTGTCCTTTAAAAATACAGCAAATTGTTTTACTTTATCTAGTCTTTTAATAAGAGTGGGTGTTGCTATTCATACACTTTCAGTCTAATATTAAAACTAAATTCTTTGCGCATTTGTAATTTAAACCAAATTAAAAATCCCTGGGCTCCAGAAATGA
Organism: Centropyge bicolor; assembly: GCA_037975185.1. Classification (NCBI taxonomy): domain Eukaryota; kingdom Metazoa; phylum Chordata; class Actinopteri; family Pomacanthidae; genus Centropyge; species Centropyge bicolor. Next base: position 8,708,822 of record JBBMOC010000008.1, read on the forward strand.
TCGCATGCAATTGAGAAGAGTTCACGTGTTAAAGAAATAAGACCCTGGGAGGGTGAAAGTAGAGCAAAGACAGCCTAACTAAAATCTTTCCGGAGGCTTCTTCTCCCTTTACCTGCCATGTGTGGTGTAATTAATTGCCGTTAATTGTGAATGGCCGCTGGGCAGAATGTCCCGGCCTGTCATTTTCCAGCTGACACGGGTGGGGAGGGGGGTTGCGTTTGATTTGTTTTGCTGGCGGTAGCTTTCAGCTCGGGGGCAAGACGGGCCCTGCAGCACTCTGTCAGGGGCCAGAAGCTCCAGTGGGCGACTCCTGCCACAACCAGTAAAGACGTCCCATACAGAAAGCCTGACACCCCTCAGCACACACACGCTATACACACACATCCAGCTCTCCCTGGTAAACACATACATATATTCATGAGAAGCCCAAAAAGGTGTTCAGAAGGCCAAAGGCAAGAGGGAGAAGCTGTCATTTGATCTAAAAAAAAAAAAAATGCGTGTACAATACCGGTGAAAGAGGAAAGGAGGTTTGGGGTCATGTGCTTTGTTATTGCAATCTTTTCATTCCATTACACGGCAGCTTGCAGCAACATGTGAATTCTGGATATTGAGTGGAAACAAAACATGGCCCAAAAAATGCGAGGAAAACTTTAGAGTTGCCTGAAACTGTATTTTTTTCAGCTGTTTGCTTTTGCTGGTATTGCTCAGTGTCCTTCCTGTTTATTGATAATCCTGCCAACCAATGGGACGGCTTGCACAGTTAGAGTGAGCAAGGAGGGCAGTAAAGAGGTCTGTGTTTGGTAATGTTTCAAAGTTGAGGTGAACAAGGTGAAATGGCAGACGGGCACATATCAGAGTGACATAAACATGTGCTGTGACACGTCTATCTTCCTGGCCGAACGCTAAGAGATCAGTCGCATTATCATGAGCCGATTCCGTAACATAAATAGTTAAACCTCGGCGACGCCTGTCTTTCCACAATGAAGGAAAAAAAAGCTGCAAAGGCGTATCATATTCTCCTCTGCGCGATTCTGTGTTACCTCTGACCCAGTGTGCAACATTCAAAGATACGGTTTACAAAATAAAAGAGCCTCTTTCCTGTTGCTACGTCGACCGTGAGAGTGAAGAGCAGCCTGGTAGGTGCAGGGACTGTCTTTAAGTAGATTTAATCACTCAAATTAATCTGGATATCAGTGCAGTTTTTAACCTTAACCTTCATTTTACAAATCCTTTTGTTAATCATGAATTTATAAAAAGTTTAATATATATTTTTTAAAAGTATCAATATTAATATTTGCCTTTAAAAAAAGCTCGTTTAATCTGTTAATCTTTACCAGTTACTATCAGGGCCAGGCGGGTTATTACGTCCGACAGACACGCTCTCTCTCTCTTTCATATATGCACACAATGATGATGGAGTCTGGCAGCCACATTGAACCACACTAACACACATGCTACCGTGCTGTAACAGTCCAGTGTCTCTTGGTATGCGCTGCAGCATCTCAGCCAGTGTTGACTCATTGAGAAAAAGAAAAAAAAAAAAAGCCACATCCCACTAAGCTTTGACCCATTAGCACGTCATTCACTGAAGCTGATGAAGCGTGCCGTATCTGAACAGCTCCCACTGGTATGATTTTCTTTTTATGCTCGCTAGAAGCTGCCCTGCATCGTATGCTTCACTGAGCCGCCTGATATCTCCTTCACTTATGTATCATCTTAAAGGCAGTGTAACTGTGGTATTTGTGCTGCTGTGACACTATTTAATGACGCAGAAGCTGCATAATGTTTTTAAGTAAGCTTTGAAAATTAAAGTTTTATGAGTCATCGTGATAAATGACGTTTCAACGAAAACAAAGAGCAGCGTGTAACCTTTGTCCTCCACTGATAAAGTGCTGATTATTTATAATCTGTTGTCTGGGTCCTTTACAGTTTTCAGATACTGAATGCCAGATAATACTTTCTGTGTTTAGACGAAGCTTGATTTGAACTTGAGCAGTCAGCACTCTCATTTTGGCCGAATACGCTGATTCAAAGTGGAAACAAATCCAGCTCATTTTTCTTTTATTGGACCTCTCGCTCTCACTCACAACATGATGAAACAGACGCGCAAAGGCTTCCTCAGGTATCACCAGCAACTTTTTATCTTTAACCATTTTTCATGCAGTCAATCCATTATCAATCTAAAGTAATTAATTGCTATAAATGCACAACCCCTGCGGAGCCATTCAGCGCAAATTAGCGACACCAGCTGAGTGTTTATACATTCCTCTCTGTATCCCTCTCCCACCACTTTTTATGTCCTCCCTGTCTCCACCTTTCTGCCTCTGATTTGTCTTCCATCAGCCTCCCAGTACCTGCGCTGTAAGCCAGGGAGCTGTCCCATTATTTATGCATAGGTATCATAGGTATTCATGTGTGTGCATGGGATAGGGCGCATCCGGAGCAGGGGCCGGGGCCCCGACATGACAAACAGGGTGTCAGCAAGGCTCCGCGGGACCCATTAATATGCCGCCGGCCGACAGGGATCCTCACCTACGCGCGCTTAATATTCCTGTATATTAAACAACCATAAATCAGAAGATATAAGCGCTGAGGGCTGTGTGTGTATGTGTGTGATGTGTGTGTGTGTGTGAGTGCATAGAAATTGTGTCAGGATGCTGTGTGAGTGTGTGTGTTTGTTTGTGTTTGTATATGTTTGGGATGGTTTGTACACAGGGTACTGGATATTTTTGGGAAAAAGGACGAGGGTTTTGATTGGGTCAGTTTGTCAATTTATGGATGTGTGTGCACCCCAGTGTGTTTTTGTGAGCCCAGACAGTAAGTCAGGGGATTTCAGGGTGGAAGACAGCGTCAGCCTTTTAGCCTTTCAGCCTGGCTTTAGCCCCAAAGCCTCAGTGCTAACCCACAATATCCCCCAACCAGGATCCTTTTCACACTCGAAGTTTCTTCTCATTTATTCAGTGTTTTTCCTCCTTGTGATGTTTCCTCTTCATATATTCCTGTTCTGCTTGCATCCTCCTTATTTTTTCATGTTGCCGTTAATTTTTTTTCCTAAGCTAAGTGCTCATAGCGGCACTTTCCAGACAACTCCTGTCAATCAAGCAGTGTGTGAAGCGCTATAGTCATTTTTCTTGCATTTTCTGTCGATGAGGTTTGAATTTCCGTACGTGGCTGTCTTTCTTGTTTGCCTGTTCAGCAGTGGTGACTGTCACTGCGATGCCAGCTATTCAATTTGTGCTGTCTATGCCAATATCAAACACATCACTTTGTTGGCACCGCACAAAGGCCTGCCAGTGAGTTTAAGTTTGTAACAGACAGGCAGAAGGTTTTGTGAAAAGGAAGTTTGATTACTGTGTTTTTACAACATATACATTTTTTTTGCATGAATACATTAACAAATTTATACCTTAAAAGCAGCTGCTTGTTTGGACAAAATTTTAAGCCTCTAATGTTGCAGGCTCATATGATAACTTTCTCATCATAAGCTCAGCACTGCACTGTCTTAACATCTCTCTACCTTAGTCAAACACACACATTCATCTTCTCTCCCAACACACACACACACACAGTCCTCCTCCCCTCTTCCCCTCCCCCGTCCATATTAATCTGTGTTACATGCATGCAAATCACCTTGTTTAATTAGAAAGAATCTGTGTGTGTGCATGTGTGTGTGTGTGTGTGTGGTGGTGGTGGTGGTGGTGAGACCTACATCCCCCAGTCCTGATATTCATGATGTGATATGGGTCCCTGGGTCCGAGGCAGGCAAGAAGGCAGTCAGGGCCTAATTTTGTTTTCCCAGTAGGGCCAACTATTAGTTTCTCAGCTCATTAATTACGCTGTTGTGGAGAAATCATTAATAGTTAAAGTCGCCCTACAATAATGTATAATGGATACATTTGACGGCTCCTGATTTCTTCTTTTTTTTTTCCTTTGATGCGTGATCAATTTTTCAACGGTCATGATAAACCCTGAGCCTGGGTAAGTGTGCACTGGAGTTGACCTCAAGCATTTTGGGAAATGGTCGCGCGTGTATGTGTGTGCGAGTGTGTGTGTAAAATCACTGTGTATAAATTACATACCGTTTGAGCCGTCGGGGGCTCTCCAAGGTGGCGGAGCGTCTGGCCCACTACCACATCTCTCTGTGATCTGGACCAGTGTGTGATGCTTTCCATGTTAGCCAGTGTGTGTTTGTGTATATTTTTTTTCTTTAAGAATGTATGAAAAAGAGTCAGCATGTGGGTGTGAGTGTGTGAGTATGTGTGTGTGTGTGTGTGTGTGTGTGTGTTTCATTTCGACTGCTCTCGCTCAGATCAGTGACAGACACTTTTGTGACGGAGGTCATTAAAATCACTCCCAAGGCAGCTCAGAGAGTGTGAGTGTCTGTGTTTTTGTGTGTATGTGTGTCCCCCCTTACACCCAAATCTCCGACCCCCCCCCCTCCACCCCGCC
>JBBMOC010000008.1:8713670-8725047 GCA_037975185.1 Centropyge bicolor
CCGCCCCCTCCACACGCCCCCTTCAATTTTCTTCTTCTGTTCTTTCATTGATCCGTCAAGACATCATGAGCTGGAGTGGACCCAGGCTGACTCGTCATGCCATCTTACTATATGCTGTCTATGATCAGGGCGAATCTATGTGCATTTATTAGCATCAACAGTTAAATACGACCTTATTGAACACAATGAAAATAAGCCTATAATATTCTACAGTGTTGGTATTAGTGAGTGTTTTTCTGTTTCGTAGCCTCCCAGACGTCCGTAGCTCATTGCACGCTGGGCTCGAGGAGCCTCGTCAGAGTAAGAGGTAATTAAGTATGAATAATTAACACCAGCGGCCCCCGACTGGGAGACAGCAGAGCAGCTTCCCCATGGCAGCAGTCGGCCAGATCACACATGGTCCTCGTAGCGGTCCACTTTGTGCCTGGCTCGTTCATTAGAAATACCCATGGCACAGACTCGTTGTGATCCTCACCACAGGATCCTGCACTGAGGGGCGAAGCAGGGGGCATCATGGGTATGTTTGGTTCCTCAGGAAAAAAAAAACCCAATTTAGTTATTGTCAGCCTTTTTAAGCTTTTTGGTTTTATAAAACAAAAAAGTTTCTGCTAATGGCCAGTGACATTTTGAGGCTTTTAGATATTGCATAATCAGACACCATTTTAAAACGTGTGTTTTGGAGTCCACACCAATATCTAGCTTTTGAGTTGTGTATGTCCTGAGTGGTAGACGGAGATAGCCAGCTGTACAATGAACATTTAGCGGAGCAGTTCATAGAGGTTTGCATCTCTGGTCAATGAGTAACAGCACTATCTGTTAGGCCTGTGGGGTTTAGGAGTCAAAAGGTAAATGTCAAGTGTAATCACCGCAGGAAAACCTTTGCCCTACATACAAGTTACAAACTAGGAGTTCGCCTCCATAACACCATGCTTATATCCAGTCTGTGATCTGTTAATGTGTAACAGGAGGGATGGCCTAATGGGAACACACCCCGCCCCCACACCGCCAAACAATGTAAACCCATATTACAGAGGTGGCTTAGTCTGGGGTGTACAGACACAACTGAATGATTATAGAAACACTACAGGCAGCAGTGTGTCTCTATGATCCTCTTGCTCTGCATACTGCTACTTGTCACCTTGTTCATGAAGGTGACACTTTTCTACTGAGTATATAGGCTATGATTTAGTATTAAAAATGTATACTAAATCTTTTACAGGATGATGCCAACAGAAAGACTGAACTTAGAGAAAAAGGCACAATTAAAACGGGTCTGCAACTCCAGCACCTTAGACAGGACCATGGATTGTCAATACACAGCATAGTTATACTACTGATATTTCAGAGCCGTGGTCTGAGCCATAGATTCTAGCTTATTCAAATCTCAGTCAGATAAAGGATCAGTTTGTCGGGCAGACTCGACTAACGTGTTCAACTAAACAACCCATCTGCCCCTGCGCTCTCTCTGCTACTAGGGGATGGAGAGGAGGGGGTGGCAGGCTGACAAAGGGGATGCATTTTGATCATTTTGCTAAAAAGGAGGATGGCATCCCACTCACCCTCCCTCAAATGGCATACTGCTTCTTTCATTGCACATACATAGAAAAATCTAAGTGTAATTTTGCCAAAAGGTGTTTTTATGTCGTACATAACAAATGCTCTCACGTGAACACTGTCAAGAATGAGCGCCATGCACGACAAAGATTTACATACCACAGAGCTAATATTGTCCTCCTCCTTTCTTGTCTCCTTTTTCATGTCTCTCTCCGTCTGTCTGTCAGCTGTGCGGGCAGACCGCATGCGTGGAGGTCGCAACAAGTTCGGCCCGATGTACAAACGTGACCGGGCCCTCAAGCAGCAGAAGAAGGCGCTGATCCGAGCCAACGGCCTGAAGATTGAGGCCATGACCCAGGTGATGCAAGCCGTGCCCACTGACCTCACCATCTCCTCGGCCATCCAGAACATCCACTCGGCAGCATCCAAGGGCCTCCCTCTGAGCCACCACGCCGGCCACCACACCGGTCATCACCACCACCACCACCACCACCATCACGCCACCGCCCTGCCCCCCACAGACTACGACCGCAGTCCATTTGTCACTTCGCCGGTCAGCATGGCAATGCCACCACACGCCGGCAGCTTGCAGGGCTACCAGGCGGCCTACGGACACTTCCAGGGTACGCGCACCATCAAGTCAGAGTACCCAGATCCATACACCAGCTCGCCAGAGTCCATCATGGGCTATGCCTATGTCGATTCCTACCAGTCTGGCTCGCCGCCCAGCTTCCCTCACCTGATCGTAGAGCTGCTTAAATGCGAGCCAGACGAGCCGCAGGTTCAAGCCAAGATCCTAGCCTACCTGCAGCAGGAGCAGGCCAGCCGAGGCAAACACGAGAAGCTCAACACCTTTGGCCTCATGTGCAAGATGGCTGACCAGACACTCTTCTCCATTGTGGAGTGGGCACGCAGCAGCATCTTCTTTCGTGAACTCAAGGTAGGTTTATACGACCCATGTGATGAGAGTTCAGATCAGTTAAGATAGCATACTAAAACCACAGTTCCAAAAAGGTTGGGATGCTGTGTAAAACATAATTAAATAGAATACAATAATTTGCAAATAACTATGACAAGAGTTGTTCCTGAGCCCATGTAGTAATCTCCTTTATACAATCATGAGTTTGACAAAGTGTTGAACCTCTCTCCATCCTCACTTGTGAACAACTGAGTCTTTCCAGGATGAACCTTTCATACCCAATCATGATACAATCACCTGTTACCAATTAACCTGATCCAAACAGGTGTTTTTGGATCAGTCCACAACTTTCACAAGTTTTTGTTGCTCCTGTCCCAAGTTGATTGAAACATGTTGCTGCCATCAAATTTAAAATAAACAGATATTTACAAAAATCAATGCAGATGATGAGGTCAAACATTCAATATATTGTCTTTATGCTGTTTTCAATTGAGTATATGTCAAAAAGAATGAGCAAATGATCACATTCAGTGTAATTTATTTTTACACATCGTCCCAGCTTTTTTAAACCGTGCTTGTACTTAAGCTTTAATTCTATTTGCAGTTTCCCTGCAGGCCTTTAATTAATTATCCTTCATTTTGTTTCATTGCTAAATCTTTCACCACACTGTCATCCATAATTGACAGTGCTTTACACAGTTCATGAACATCATCTGCTCAATCCTTTATCTTCAACAGGCCTTTAATCTTCTTCTTTTATGCACTGGCTCAACACTACTGGCTCAGTACACAGGACTGTAGGGGGTGAGGGGGGGGTCTGCTCGTAGCTGCCACCGCTGTCTGTCCAACTGCCTGATCAAAATTCAGCAGCCGGCCATATTTACCCTGTGTGTGACACATTTTGGCTATGGGTTGTGAAAACTTTGACGATGAGCTTCAGGCACTTTTCATGCTAACAGGGTCAAGTCTGAGGGGTTTATGTGAACTGAAAACTGAACACCGCCCATCTCCCCTTGAAATATTCCTCAGATCTAAGTGGACACACACTGCGTGATGATATGAGATACTGTCCGTTAGCATATTGGTCAAACAAAATTCAGAGCTGACCGTATCACACAGATAGAGTCATAATAGAGACAAATATATCTATTGATTTTCCCTTTTAATTTCAGTTTAATTAAGATTGTTGTTGACCCCTCATTATTTGTGATGGACGTTCTTTCATTTTAAACATATGCACTATGTTTAACACAGTCAATCCCAACTGACCAATAGCAACCGTCCACCAACGCCTCACTGTAAAAATGTGATAATTCCCGCTTATTCATCACAGAGCCCAGGGGAGAGTTTCTGGTGTGTGTTTGCGCGCTCGCGGCTTTATTTGCTCTGAATGAAGGTTAATGTTCGGAGCGACATGAAAGGCGTTTGATTAGTCTGTGCTTCACCTGTTTTTCTTCCCGTTGTCTGACTCCTTTGTCTGTTTGTTTCACATCACATCGCCAAAGGCTCAGCTGCATATTCATGGGCCCGGGCCTGTTGCAACATTCCCTCCAAATATTTAATATTATTTTGCGTTCAAAGGGGAATATAACACATGAAGTAAATGCAATATTAAAAAAAAGAAGCCAATTACAACACAGACAAGGGTCCTTGAAAAACACATGTTGACATTTAGCATGCGTCGTGTCCCTGCTATTGACATTTTCGAGGTCTGTATTTGCATTCAACTGGGGTAACACAGTACTCGTACACACACACACGGGCTCGTTGTAGGGTGTGGCCACAGCTAATAATTGTGTGTGGTTTGCCCATTAACTTTGAATGATCATTTTTGCTCCACTGCGAAGCCTCTCTATTTCTCACACCCTCGTCCTAATTCAATTATCTGGCCCACTTGTGTTTGTCACTCCCTGATTTGCTGCTGAATGAAATGTCATTATGTTTGCCTAATGACTACCCATATTACTGGAGCTTAATAGTAATTGAGCTGGGCGCTTGTTACAAAGGTAGAAAATGACCTGTGAATGCAGGAGAAACCTCTTCCTGCATCCCCAACCCCCCCCGCCAAAAAAAAGCCTCTCCTGCTCCTGTTGCACAGTCCCCGTTGGTTTAGGGGAGGTGGGGGCGTATTTCACTTAAGTGAGGGAGATAATTGAACTAACACCCCCCCTTGCTTGCCCTGTTTTTAAAGAGCCATCTAAAACACAAGGGGGATTGAAAAATAATGTGCTGGCTGTGGCGCTGACAGTTTTTCCCACACAATCCTTTTTTCCCTGCTTGTTTCTCATTAGTAACTACTGGGAGGACTGCTGAGCAAGGCTTAGTGTTGGTGATGTTGAGGAGAATAAGCAAACCATGAGCAAACCGAACTGAAGCTTTTTAGATTGTCTGATGCTGATGTCGAACACTGGTGTCTTGTTGTTACACACTTTTGGCTTTAAAATATTTTTTTTTTTATTTATTTATTTTTTTTCAGCTAAGCTTTACTGCTTTGATTTGCCTGTTGATCAAAATTGGAGTGTTTGTACTATGCGGTGTGTGTGTGTGTGTACATGTGTTGTCATTCTGTTCTGGTGGTGGGTTTTATTAGTTTTCTGCTATAATTCAACACCAAATTACACAGAAAGATCCACCATGACCCTCTCCACTTTATCTCCCCATGAATATGCTGCTTTTGTCTGTGTGTGTGTGTGTGTGTGTGTGTGTGTGTGTGTGTGTGTGTATGAGTGTGTGTTCGGATATGGGAATACATGCATGCTTATGGTCACTGCCAATATTAGGGGATTCGTGTGTCCCATTGTTTTAACATATGGCCGCCATTTCGATTAAAGATATCACCTGACCTTTGACATGTCCTGCTGATATAGATCTGACTGTGAGATGTGAGGTCGGGCCTGGGACAAGAGGAGACAGGAAGAGGAGTAGAATTAAAACTTTGTCACAGGAGTAGTGTGGCACTGTAGGAAGCTATAAATACACTTTCATCTCACACACACACTCACAGGCACATTCCCACATTAAGACACAGACACCGCTCACACATAACGCACAGTCCCTCTCACTATTATTAGCTCCGTAAGAACAAAAGAATTTCTCTGGTAATAGAGCCAAGCTGGGAGGGTGTGTGCAAGCCGTCTGCCAAAAAAAGTGTTTAAAGATTTAGTTTCCATAAGTTGGCCTCGGTCACGGGACTCATAAATATTTAGCCATTAGGAGTACCTTCTAAAGAGGTCTCCCCATTCTTTCCCAGTGCGGCACGCTGCCGTTCTCCATCTCCCCCCTCTTTCTGGGAATGAGGCATGACGTGAGGGACGTTTATTTCTAACACCTTGGATCCGAGAAGTTGGGGTGGGCTCTTACCGCCAGCCCGAACCCAGTTATGATCGGTTTAACACATCGACAATAAGAGAAAGTCAGGTCTGGTGCACTGGTTTTGAAATCAATGACGCCGTGTCATGACCGCTTGTGGTTATTTTATAAAATATTGAGTGAGCTGAAGACAGGTGCGTGTGGATGTGTGCCATTACGGCTAGAAGTTTATGTCTGTCTAGATATGTTGCATTGGCACATAAGCCTCTTACTTTTTCAATGTGTGTGTGCTGAGTCTATTCAGCCCTTAATATAAGTTCCTAATCACATACAGTTCATACTGTTATTGATGCAGAATTAGGTCGGTTGAATAATGTACATACTGTTTTGTGGCCTGTTATTTATTTCTTCAAAAACAATTGGAAAGGCCTTTTTTAATTAAAAAATTTACCAGTGCCTTTGTGAAAATGACAATTCTTGAATTCATTTTTGAAATTTTGCAGAAGGCTGTTTTTGATCTCATCTGACGGATGTGTGTTGTTGTCGGCGTATACTTCATTTTATAAGTGGGCAAAAAATGACAGAGTACAGATACATATTTTCTAGCATGTATTTGTATTTCTGAAAATGTGCAGAAATGGGCATTTTCAAATGTGTTGATTTGTTTCAGTTTGTATATATGTGAACGACTATTAACAGTGCTTAGTCCGGTTTCTGAGTGCATGTGTCTATTTATGGGTATATGCCAGTATTTGAGTGTGTTCTAAGGGGGGAAACACATGTGTTTATCTCTCAGTGACATTTGCTAGCACAGGGCCTGGTACTCCGCTACCCCTCCCCTACCCATCCTCCCCTGTCCTGCCGTGAACCCCTCCGCCTGCCCCGGTGCCAACCGTCAAACAAGCAAGTTTGCGTGTTAAAGAACAAATACAGTCAAAAATACTTTTTAAAGGCAGCTACTGGCAATGATTGAGTTCTTCCTGCATGAGTTTTGTTGTTTCGTTGTATTAAACATCCCAGATAGAAGCTGCTCTATTGACAGTAGCCTCAGTAAAACAGATTTTGTTGCCGCCCTCAAATGGATGATGAGTTTTGAGAGTTTTCTTGATTTAAAAATAATAAAGGGACAGAAATTAGTTGGAAAGCATTCTGGGAACTGTAGTAATTTTTTAAATGAAGCAAAATAGATGAGGCAGGATGGGAGAGATGTGACACTACACTTCTATTTACTGATAACTCATAGATGCATTGATCGTCAAAGATTAATGATGCCTAATGCTTTGTACTGTACATATCAGGGTATCTACAGGTAATCCCATGTATTTCATCTTTTAACCTCAACTCTTTTGCATTAAGCCTATGACATGAAAACAGACACATTTGTCATGCTGTTTGATAAAAAGTAAACTTTTTAGCATTTTAAAGAAATCAAAAAAATTCTTTAAAAAATTAAAGAGGCAAGTAAATTGACATATTTTACAAAAAATGCTGAAAGAAAAGAATACGTAAAAATACATTACACTGAGAAAATATTAAAAGGTAACAAATAGTAGAAACCTTTGAAATTAAAAATAGGATGCTTTCTTTGTGAAAACGATAAACACGGCCTTCTTAAAAACACCTCCTCTGATGTTCCTGTTTGTGCTGGATATGATAGTGTCTGACTGGACTATGTGTATTGACACTGTGTGTGTGTTTGCGTGTGTGTGTTTGCGTGTGTGAGGGTGACTCACACTGTAGCGGCGACCCTCTCCTCCATTGTTCCAGTGTTGGGATGGCTGGCTTGACTCCCACCACAAACACAATGAGAGGGAGAATTTAGCAGGGCAATCGGGACTATTGATGATTCATATGTTTATATCTTACCTTCCTAACTCTAGTCCCTTTTCACCACACCTCCCATGCCCCCCATTTCCTCTCTACACCCTTTAATAAAAAGAATGTGTGGCTAGTGTTGGGACAGCGAGCACCTTTGTCCGCCTTGTCAACACACAACACACAGAGGCTGATGAAGCAGCGGAAATGGCTGTGTCAGAAAAGACTTTTAAGTAATCTAATGTGTTAAAGCTGCATTACAGTAAAAATACACCTTTACATAATGTATCATTATTATTCTTTTTTTTCTCTGTATCACCTTTAATCTTACCCTGCCCATGTATGATCACCACTTCAGGTAGATTTACTACATGTCCCAGAATGCCTTTCCCCTGAAAAGAGATGATGTTGTTGGACACAAACATTATGAACATGATTATTTAGTCAGTCAGTTTGGGATTCTGGATGCAACCTTACATTTATAGCCTGACCTTTTCCCAGAGAGGACGTGTCTTAAAACTGCTCTCATTGCAAAATATTGTGCTTAGAGTGAAACACGTTCTGATCTTGAGCTTGATCTTGATTGATCTTGATCTACCGTGGTATATGTGATTGCTCTTAGAAATAAGAGTTTGGGCAAGTTTTTGGGAGAAATGTAACAGTATGTGTCAACCTACTGTCAATACACAAGGTCTGACAAGACAGTTTTGAATTTCAAGCTATATATGCTGTATAGCTATATACGTGTTTAAACCGACTGGCAAAACCCTAAAAGTGAAAGCAAATAGTGTTTGAAGTGCAGGTGCATCACAGAAACTACAAAAATGTTAAACAGTCTGGAAATCATTATAACTCATGCCAACACATAAAACAGGATTAAGGTTTATGGCAGGGACACGAGAGTGGGATTTGTCTGAAGTAAAGAGATTTTAAGGCATCTTTGTCTGAATCCTAACCGTTAACAGCGGCAATAAAATGAGCGTATGTGACTCTGAATCTTGTGGCCTCAGTTATATGCTAAAGATAACATGTTGTTTAGAATCCATCTTGAGTAAAACCCTTTGTAATTTCATACATATATTTAGTCCGTTCACCTGATAAAAGCATAGCAAGGAGGAAAAAAGCCGTGACGTTTTGAAATGTGGCATCGCTCTTTATTTTAGTCGTCCAGGGACAGTTTTTTTGGGGGGATCCAGACAGGTTTTTGTGCTTGTCTGTCTCTTTCGTTTTGTGTTTTTTTTTTTTTTTCTGTTTTGTCTCTCTGCGTGTAGCGGGAATGGCAAAAGCAGAACTGAGAGCCATTAAGTTGAGGAGGAACTGTATTAGAAGTCTTGTTCCCTGGGAAAGCTCCCAGCTGAGATGGGACGGCCATATTGGATAAACAGATGGCCGGGGAGAGGAAAGGACAAGCGAGGAGAACAGAGGTGAAACAAAGAGGGGGAGATGAGAGAGGAGACGAGCAGAGGAGGAATGTGGTGAGAGCGGAGGAGAGGGACGGAAAGGAGGGAGAGAAACAAAGAGGAAGACGTGAGGGAGAAAATATAAAAGGTGATGTGATGGAGGAGAGGAAGAGATTGAAAGACAGAGGATAAAAGCCGAGAGAAAGAAGAGATATGAGAGCTAAGAAAGACAACGTGAAGGACTAAAGGGCAGGAAAATGATGAGGTAATGCATGTAAAACATCGACAAGGCAACTATTATTTAACTGATTCTTACATTGAACCACATCAAAGACAGAAACATATTTTATTGCAATATGAAATACTGACTCTTTCACGGTACGCATGTTTACAAATTGCACTCACGCCATCTTTAGTTTGGTTTGGGTTTAAGATCCTGACCACGTAGCTGCAACATCCGCGGTTAACATCCGACCTCTGTCGCATGTGATCCCCACCTCTGTCTCTAACTGTCGACTGTTTCCTTGCAAATAATGAAAGAAATGGTAAATAAAAATTTGGTAGGTGTCTTGCTCTGGGGAATTTTAACAGGGATACTGATTAGCACATTAGCTAAATGTCACGTTTTTGAAAATATAAAGAAATTTAAAGTTCAAACTCTCAAAACATTAATAAAACTACAGAATTGATTTTTGTTTGTTTTAATAAAATATAAAAAAAATCTTCCATTAAATAGGTATTTTCTGCTCATTTAATTTTTGTTATAGTTTTAGTTAGTTTTAAAGTTTATATAGGATTTGAATGTAAATTTCTAAATTGATTCTTTTACAGTTTTTGGAGATTCTTAAACACATTTTTCATTAACCATAACATAATAAACGAAGCTCCCCCAACTGTGACAGTGTGGTTTTAGAAGGACAAGTCATGTGACAAACAAGATTAGTTTTATTCAATTGAGCTGAATTTGATTTGATAAAGTACGAATTCAAACAAACATTTACTCTAATTCTGAAATATTAAAAAAACAAAATTCACAGAAATCTGCAGCAATCTGAAAAAATAAGATGAGCATTTTAAGCAGTAGACGGATTTACATCTCTCCTCCGCCAGTTTATTCGACTCCTCTAAAGCGGCTGCACGTCAGTCAATCACGCAGTGTGACAGATCCCCGGGGTGGGGCAGGAGGGGGGCTGATGTTCACATCTCACACCTGAATATTCTCCACTTATAGATTTACCTGAGTGAATAATGTAAGGTCCTCTGAAGCGCCCCACTCTGCTCTGCTGCATAATTTCACCCCCCTCCTCCCCTCCCCTCCATCTTTTTATCCATAAATATTACATGAATTTACTTTGGTGAAATTATACTTACACCACCCACCCGCCCAGTTCAGACTGGAGGGTCTTTTTCCACAGTCTTAGTTATCCTCCTCACACACACACACACCTTGTTTGTCATGACCTATCCAGGAGCAGTTTAATTTTCAAGGTGCAACCAAGTGTGTGTGTGTGCATGTTTATGTGTGGATCACTGTGTGTGTGTGTGTGTGTGTGTGTGGGAGAGGAAGGGGGTGTACTGCTGCTGCCCTACTTTGACCGCTGATTGCACCTTCTCTTTTTTTCTTTACACCCCATAACTGAGTGGAAATTAATAAGCCGTTTTAGGCGTGATCTGTGAACCCTGGGAAGTGGTATATCTATACCACCTTCTACTCACACACACACACACACACACACACAGACTCAGAGCCTCCGGCTGCAGTGTCTGTCTTGTCATAGAGGTCAACAGCCCCCCTGGCAACAACCTCCCCTCCCGACACCCCAAGCCTGACAAACTGCAAGCGTGATGGGGTTGGCGGCCGCACGCAGTTGGCAGAGATTTGTAACCGCGTCCCTGGTCCATTGCATTTGAATTATTCGGCAGGCAGTGCTGCTCCCCCCAACACACACACACACACACACACACACACACATCCCACAGCATGCTTGCTTTACCTTAGCTGGGAAGAAATAGGTGAAGAGAAAAACGGGGAGTGAATGAGAGATGTAGGTGAGGAGACGTGGAGTTTAAATGAGTTACAGAAGGAGTAGAAGAGCAAAGACTGGGATTGTAACTGAGAGGCAGACGGAGGAAGAGAGACAGACTGAATGATTTAGAGTGAGAAAGTGACCATGAGAGAAAGAGGGGACGGAGTCAGAGATGGAGTTGGAGACCGAGAGAGATATCGCAGTGAAGAGGGAGGGGGCAAAAAAAAAAAAAAGAGTTGACCGTGAGAGATAAAGAGAGATAGAAAGAGAAGGAGAGAGAGGAGATAATGAAGGACAGCCAGGGAAGGACAGAAAGGGGGAAATGAGGAAGAGAGGAAGGTGGTGGTTGGGGG
>JBBMOC010000008.1:8730004-8870589 GCA_037975185.1 Centropyge bicolor
AAAAAACACACACCCATCCCAGAGCGTCAAACGCTAATGGGAATCTGTGTCTCCCGCCCTCTCAGACAGAAAGCATCACTGCACCAGTCTCTGCATTTTAAAACAGCTTTGGTCATCTGAGCTGCGTTAAGGTATATTGCATATGTACTGTATGTGCGTCTGTGGGCGTAAGTGTGTGTGTGTGTGTGAGTGGAATGTCTCTACACATCTAAATAATACAAAAGGGGGAAGTCTTTATCCTGTTGTCTTCTTTGTCTCCTCTTTTTCTGGTCTTCTCTTCCTCTTAACACACAGACAGCCAGACAAGGGTTATGGGGTCATTTCCTACTTGTCTTTCAATGAAAGTCACACAGACACAAACACACCCTACTGTACAAAAACACACATGCACATTCATACATGCATGCACATAAATCACATAAGTCACTCACATCTGACAAAGTCATGACCATATAATAAAGTGAATGCACAACCCCAGTTTTAACAAACACACACAGAGAAATCTGCACCCAGCCATGTCCATACCTGCATGCAAACACACTCATCTCCTCACCTCCTCATACTGCATCCCCTCCACCTACGTTTCACACTCAGCACACAAACACCAAGTCATAAATTGCAGCACTAACTCAAATAATGATTGCACGGCATGAAAATTCAATGGCTGGAGCTTAATGCTCAGGAATCGCCTGGTAGATTAAGCTCCGGGTGTGTGTTTGTGTGTGCTCGGGGAGTCTGCAGGGGGGCGGGTCTGGATGGATCAATAGAAATTCTATGATCAGTACCTCCCAGCCAGGAACCTTATAGACAGTCTACTCACACAACTCATTTTACATTTGGATGGCATGCATTTTCTCCGTCTGCAAAGAGGAGAGTGGAGTGGCGGGAAGGGGAGCGTGAGGCTGCGTACGTCTGTGTGTAAGTGTGTGTAAGTATGCAGGTATAGATATTACTGTCAAGCATTTGTATGTGTGTCTTTGTGTAAGTATGCAGGTCTTGACATGATTGCATCTGTGTGTGTGTGCTGGAGTGAAGGAGGAGGAAGGGTTACTTTTGGGAGATGCTGTTCCCTGGGCTGCATGTGTATTAACGGTCTAATGTTCATGTGAATAATTGATTAGGGCCTCTCTGTGTTTTTGATAATTAGTTGATAGCTTCTTAGCTCTAAGCCCTGAGATTTCACGTGTGTGAGTATGAGAGAGTGTGTATGTGGTGGGGGGTAGGTAGTCCACTTCTGAGGTATCCTGAAAACAATAGCTCTCAAAAAGAAAATAAAAAAAAACCCTCCTCTCCTCTAAGCCAGGCACACATGGATTAACTTTCCTCAGAAATGAGGCAGCTGTACATACATTTCTTTCTCATAACCTCATTTGTTTCCAGAGTTTGCTTTCATTTTTTTTTCTCTCCAGTTCCTCACCCATGATTTCTTTCTGAATAAAGTTGGATGAGTAAGATGAACCTTTTCTGACATTTCATATATGGTTATAACAATAAAAGGTGGCAGACTTTAACCTGACTTTGTACACATCTAGTAAACAGACCGGCCATAGCAGACAACAATAAACATTGCATGCATGAAAATATATCAATTGAAATTCATGTCTGGCCTCTCACTGGTCCGTTCTCTTGCCTTATTGATTTTTCTATCTTTCATATGCTTATGCATCAAGTAAAAACGGAATAGGAAAGTTTGGGCGTGCTTGGTTCATCCTCAAATCCCCGCGCTGGTATCAGACAGAGAGGAGGGTTTGTTGCCATCGTCAGCGACCTTGAGAAAACAAGACGTTCTTCCCGCTGCAACACACAGACCCACAGAGATACTTTGTTTTTCCTGCCTCATGAATGTAGTGCCACGCTTCTTCTGCATTCTCACAGATGTGTGTGTGTGTATGTGTGTATTAGTGTTTGTGCTGACTTAGGCTAACAACTTAACCTTACATGCCGTGATCCATCCAAGATTCTTTTGCACATTTGTTGTTTATTTATTATCTATTTACATATTTATTAAGCACAGCTCCTGTATCCATTTCCTGTATCTGTAGTGGTCTTCCAGGTAGGCAGAGGCAGACAGACCTTATTTGGAGCACGTCTCGTTTCCTCTTGTCTCGACAAGGCTCGGGACAAAAGGATGCTGTATAGGACTGAAGGAAGGACAGGGAGGCAAGAGAGAGAGAGAGAGAGCATGTCCAATCATTGTCTGCTTTGGTTTTTCCCGTCAACCACAAGGTTGGGACAAGAAGAAGAATGTCAGGATGTGTAGACGTGTGAGAAGATGTGAAGACAGGGAGAGGGAGAGAGGACGGCCAATCGAAAGCAGAGTGTTCTCAGGGTCAAAGGTCAGCCTCCAGAGTCTGTTAATGCGGTGACCGTGGGAACCAATCAATCTCAGTGCCGCGGCCGCATCGATCAGACTTGGGCACACGTGGACACACACTAGCATTCTTTTTGACACACACACACACACACACACACACACAATGCAGCATTCATTCTCACACAAAGTGGCTTCTGCTGTCCAGCAAAAACACCACGTTCAGTGCTTTTCAGAGAAGACGAGGTTGAAGACAGTCGCTGCCCAAACACAGTTTGAAACTTCTGCCACAACAACAGACTTTCTCCGACCGCTTTTGAGTTTCTCGTCAGCATTGTAATTTCTACACAGCAGCAAAGGGCATATTATCTAACGAGTCCAACCAATGCATCATGTAATACACTTAATGGAGTTATTCTTTGTTGCTACAAGAAACAAAGGACTGTGCTAACACTCAGCAGCTGCCCGATACTGAAAAGACAAATTCCATTGAAAGAAAAGACAATTAACTTAAAAAAAGAAAAGCTTGAAAGATATTCAAGGACAGACAGCCACCACAGTTCAGACAGAAAGTCCTACATGATTTTCTACTAACATCCTTTATATTTTCCTACTGTTGAGTTTAAATATTATTTTGGTCGTCCTCTAATGCCGATTAAAGATAAAATTAGTATATGGGGACAAAGGTCCTCAGTTCCCACATGTCCCATAGGTGATGATATAGATTTGTTTTTGTGTATTTCAACGGATGTCCTGAACACTAACACATCAAGAACTAGTGCCATATCATTTTAAAGCTGTGTAATAAACACTTCAGAAGCCATGTAACCAGGTGTCAGATGGGTTTCAGGCCTTTAAAATATCATACACAAAGTCCTCATCTTGGTTCTCAGCCGAATAACATTATCCACTTGTTTACATCGATCCACAGCCCCTCTCGTGCTCCATGTGTCATTGCAATGCTGTTTCTGTTTTCTATACTATCCAGTTTGTATGTGAAATGCCAGAGAGCCCACAGTCAGCCTTGCACCTGTTCACATCTTTAGAAATCACAATATTCTCTCAAACAGCCATTTGCCACATGTGTCTAACCTCAGCTGAAGTGTCTGGGGGAGGATCTGCTCTCTGTTGCCTCACATCTCTCTTAAATAACTTAAAGAAAATCCTCATTACTCTGATGTTTAACATGCTTCACAGTATCCTGATTTAATATGAGTGGCAGAAACCCTGGCAGTGCTATGCTCCACACGTCGCTTAATGACTGGATATAAAATGTAAATGTTTGCTTCAGATGCATAATTGCAAAGAGCAAAATATACTTTTTTCACCCTCTACAAAACATTTTCTTCCTGAAGTTGGAAAATGATTTTTCTGCTGACACAAGGCCTTCTTGTGACAATGGTGATATTTTCTGAGCTCGCAGATGGCCTGTGGCATCTCTATGGCTGTTTGGGGACATAATAACAGTCTAGAGTTTCTGTGTGCTCGGTCGCAGATAAACCCGCAGTCATGCTCCACTACCTGATATGTTGGATTAGAGATACATGCAACCAACAAACAGGTGCCAGCGACATGAAATGTTGATGAGCATGCACGCAATGACATACATATAGCGTCACATGCATACATAGCATGCATTCACACATGGCAGATCACAGTGAGTAGTATCACGCTGATGTTAAGCCTGATAGCTTATTGTCTTTTAGAGACATATGCATTAATGTGTCTGTAAATGACTGACGTTTTTTTGTTCCTATATTTTGGTCCATGTTGGCTCAGAGAGAGAGAGAGAGACTAAACTGGCCACTGTGACTACAGACAAATTCTACAGTCTAATCTTATGAGAATTTTCGAAATACTACAGAATATAAAAAGGTATATTAGGTCTATGAGGTTAAAGACTTCATGAAGGTCGGTAAAACGTAAAAAAAAAAAAAAAAAAAAAAAAAAAAAAGTTCTTTAGTAGCTATATTTCATCCTTTCACATACAAACAACAATATGTATGAATTCTACCTTCATTTTTCTTTTACCTCAACCGACGTACTAACAGACCAACCAAGCATCATCTGTATGAAAACGCTTTTAATGGACCTTTTGAATGAACCTTTCATTTGCCATTGAGACATCTGAAAGGATTGATTCATGAAATAAAATTGCAGTGCAGTGACATGTTTCCCTGGCTGACCAACTCTATAGGGAATGAATAGATTTCTGGTAATGTGCTGGTCGCGTTGATTCACAGACACTGTCGGGCCAAATTGCAGGTAACCAGCAGGTATTCTGGTGGCTTTAATCTTCAGCCCTGTCTGCTGGCTGACAAACTCAGTTTTTGCTGAAGCTGGTCGCTCAGTATATTATCTCTAGTATTATCATTCCTCTCTTCAGGCGCCCTCCCCTTCGACTAGCAGCGCCACCTGTCACCTGCTTATTTTCCCAGCATTCTTATCACCCTGCCAGCCGCAGCACGGAGGCCCACATGAACTGTGTGCCGAGTTGGGGGGGGGAAGAGAAGAGCATGACATAGTTTGGAACATGGACACTCAAAGCCCACCTCTTCCCTCCCACCAGGTCACATAGCTGAAACATCCTGGGGATTTTGTCACTCACTCTGTTGTTTTTTTCCTGATGGATGTAACTCTATTTGTGGCGTCTAAAAGTTACGGCTGCCAAAAATGATTTGCAGTGGGATTCAGGAGGCATTTGCTGTTTCATTTCAAACAAGATTTTTTTTTGTTTGTTTTTTGCCTCCCTTGTAATTTGGTATTTGTTAAGAAGATAGGAAGTAATAAAGAAATAAACAAGTAAGATTTGATCTAAGGTTAGCAGGGTTACATGTGCCTCCACAGGACAAACTATCAACCACTCCATGATTTGTGATACATTGATGACCAATTAGTTGAAAAAAAAAATCACATTGCTGGCGACGGCACCCCACACTGAGACTCTTTTCAATTAAACCAAACTGGGAATGAGCTACAGTACGTTGTAGCGCGACATAATTAAGTGCTCGCAACACTCTGAGAACAACAGGCGCTGTTCTAGGTGAATTAATGCTCGTTCCCAGGTGAATACGGGGCCTGTTTGGCTCAAGGCGAACAGATGTCAAGACAGGACCGCACCAAAGGACGGCTGCTAGAGACGCACGAGCATTGATGTCAGCTTCAAACCTCACCTGTAGTACTCGGAGACAGCATTGATTCCTGTCCAGCATAGAGAGACGGGAAGATGGAAGCACAGCTATTGTTTATGTACAAGTCGTTTGAGGCAGATAAACTTGTGTGTGTGTGTGTGTGTGTGTGTGCCTGTGTGTGTGTGTGTTTTCTCCCCCCTGTGTTAAAAAAAATAGCATGATTCTCTCCATTCATTAAGGCTCCACAGAAGGAGATTCCATTAATCTGTTCATTAGGCCACATCAAAAATGGTACTACTTATTAAAATCAGATCCAGCTGTGTACTCTCGTTAAAGCCCGCCGTACCGTACGAAGCTTAACAATGCTCGTGGCACTAGACCAAAACCCGGCCACAAGAAAGGGGGGGAAAGATTCTACTACATTGGCCTGTTTTGACTCAACACACCATGATAATTGCTCCACTCTTAGCAGGGGGCTATGAATAAACATTACTTTTGTCAGCGAGCCTCTGAATGCTCCATTTCCAATTAATTTACATTTGCCCAGAAATGGAGGGAATATCTGCTCTTAATCACTATGTTTTATTTTCTCAATTTCCCCCAAGTCTTTTCTCATTCTCTCATTCCCTGTCTGGCACTTTCATTCCCCCCTCTCACCCACGCTCGCTTTCTTTCTCTACCTCTCTCTCTCTCTCTGGAAAATCCCATTAATCTTAGGCAGTGGTTTTGAACAAAAGCTATGGGCTAAGCGATTGATCCTGGCATTGATCCCACTCGCCTGAACGATCATAAAGGTGTTAAATTGGTTTCTTGGAGGATATGTATTTTTCATTGCTGGCTGCTGCAAGTAGAAGTTCCTGCTTGGAATTTCTCTCATTTTTTTAAAGAAAAAAACACTGGTGATGATATTAAAATATTAAATAGATCACACCTTGAAAAGTAGCCTTAAATGTGGATTTTGAGGCCGGTTTGAAGCGATTTCTGGGGAGTGTGTTTTCTGCATCAGTGTGAACCTTAGAAGCTAAATCCTTATAATGAGTTTTGCTCCGTCCAAGGACAGGTGGAGACTTGGGATTGTCCAAACAGTGGAAGCAAAAGTATAAAACTCCTTCACTTATGTTGCTGTAAATTCTGCTGTGAATTTATATTTTACAATGGAATTGGTACATTTCAACTTCAAATACAAAATTACTTTCTTCAACCACGAAACGGTTACATATCGTTTTCTCATCAGGTCATGGGCAGATAACCTTCAGTCTATTAACTATTTCAGCGAGGTTAAGTATAAGTAAAGTGACTAAGGCCTCTGGTTTGAGAAAGAAAAATATTAATGTTCACCAGCAGGGCATTTGATTTGAAAGTTTAGAGTGAGCATACAAAGACTAACAATTTGAGGCTATAAAAACGATCCAGTCACAATTGCCCTTTTGTCTGTGCAGTGTCCCAGCTAATATAACCTACCGATTCCGCAGCCTTGAGCCTGCTGCTCCTGAAAATTAAAATCAGAGCAAAAATCCAATGTTATCTCAAAAAGAAAGAAAACGCCTCTCCTTCACCTTCAAAGTAATTCACTTACAAAATTATATTTCTGAAGTTTTCTGTTTGCCAAATTGAATTTTCTTTTTCGGTGAAAACAAATGAAAACTGGAGAAATGACAAGTTTGAACTTTGTCATAGATTTTTTTTACGTTCCTGTCTTTTCAAGGCAGTGCTGTAATACATCAGAGCTGAATGAAACTTTTAATGTACTTATTAACAAACGAAGGCTTTAATGATGCTTTTTAAAGTGGTGTTTCATTTATAGAAAAAAAGTAGGCTGCACATGAATAAACTTTATGTTGATTTAGTTTGTGTGTTAGAGGCAAAACCTCAGTTGACTGTTATTAACCATTGTTGTTGTTGTTGTGTAAATCACATTATCTAATAAACAATTACTTTATAATTTTGAAATAATCCAAGTCATGCAGAGTCATGCATTTCCCAGTCCCCACGTCCTGACTTTCCATATAACACATTGTTATTTTGACGTCTGGAGAGTAAAACGCATT
Organism: Centropyge bicolor; assembly: GCA_037975185.1. Taxonomy (NCBI): domain Eukaryota; kingdom Metazoa; phylum Chordata; class Actinopteri; family Pomacanthidae; genus Centropyge; species Centropyge bicolor. The sequence continues at coordinate 8,737,495 of JBBMOC010000008.1, forward strand.
TTACGACATCTTGTGAGTCTAAGCTGCTACACCCAGACACTCCTGTCAATAAATAACACTGAGTGATCTTATATCAGGATTCATTGTGTTAGTAATAAAATAGTAAACCGTGATAGCAGTGATAACAAGCCTATTGTGTATCATAGCGAAATGGGGAAGTGAGAAACACAACAACAACCGTGTTTCCTAGTTGACATTGCTGGAAACAGTAAAGTGGCAGTGTTATCCAATTTCTTTGTCCATGTGGTAAGATAAGAATCAGCCAATTAAATATGTCACCTGTTTTTTATTGCTCCGGGTGACATCAACATTTGAACTTTGCACTGTCATGTTGTGAATAAATCAAATTGAGAACGCTTGCAATCAGCTACCAGTAATCTGCCGGTGTTTTACTGACTGGAGCTGCTGCACTTTCTCTGCACAGCGGCGGCATTCAAGACTCGCGTGAAAACACAAGACGAAGCAGTCGTCGACCCCATGTCAGAAAGTTCATATTATCTGAGAGAGCAGGCAGCAGATCTTGTAAGATCAGGCGCCACGAGCGTCGCTCATTTGACAGAGCAAAGGAAGAGCTTGTCAGGGAAACAGCTCGTGTCGCCGGCACTTAAAAGGTCAGCGAACTGAACCCCAACCCCTGGTCCGCCCTCGCGCCTGTCTGTCTGTCACCAGTCCCCCTCTTCCAGGCGGGTGTCCCCAACACTTGTCTAGGGCTGCTATCAGTCGCCGTCACCCCCTCTGAGCCACCCCCCCTTTGATGACCCAGACCTCTTGTCAGAGAAGAGCTTCCAGGCAGGCAGAGTGAGGACAGCCCTTTGATGAGGACCCTGCCACTTGCCAGCACCACTGACATGCAGGGGGGGTCCTTTGAAGAGCCTTACATGTACCCATCCGTCTACACACACACACACACACACACACACGGTTACTCGTGCTTCCAGGGTAGATGGAGGAACAAGCAGAAGCGGATCGGGGCGCAGTATCGAGAACTCCCTCCTTTGACTGCGTTCCTCGCTCTCTGATGGTTTTAATGAAGGCATTTGAATTTTTTCATCCTGTGCTTGAGACGCCTTCAGTGAGGTACTACAAAAAAAAAAGATGTATAGGGGGAGGAGGAGGACGGAGACAAACCACGATACTGTCAGAAATGTCAGAAAAGGTCACAGTAGCTTTGTTGTGTTTTGTCACTTGACTTTCACTGATAAAAGAGAAACAGCAGACGTGAGGCGTTCCAAGATGAGATGCTTCTGAGATTTGTTGCTGCATAATTTCACTCTACTATTTTTCAGTTATATGTTGTTAAGTGGCTTTATTTCAGTGGCATTCGGAGCCAATAAACTTTGATCTGCCAGTCTTAACAGATTGTACTAGCAGGGCTCATACAACATCAAACTAGAGTTACCTAAATCCGAGCCAGTTCAGCTCCCACATGGCAGCTGTAGTCAAAGATAACCATAGTCATCCAGCTCCAGTGTTCATGTCCTCCAACAGTGTGTGTGATCCGGCTCTGCCAGGTCAATGTTATGGCACAGCTATTGTATTATTATGTCTGCCCTAAAGTCAAACAGACACTGTTTGACACCAGCCCTGAATCACTAGCCACAACAATCTTAATCAACAAGCAACAGACTTCACACTTACAAGGTAATAAAGTGTTTGCTGTTTGTTGGCAGAGCTGCAGTTGTTGACATCAAATTAGTATCTGAGGTCAGCGCTTAATTTGTAAATCCTGAGGTCCTGGAGCAAAGACACACTGGAGTATTCATAATAATCACTCAAAAATCAACTGGAGAGAAGAATCAGCTGTTTAAAGTCTCTCTCTCTTTCTCTCTCTCTCTCTCTGAGTGACAGCTGTCAATCAGCCCATCTGCTTTGCTTCAGCAGCGGCATTACAGGGCGGCATTTACACATGCTTATCTTGACATTTTCATCACTTGTGGGGGGCGTGCCTTCCCTTGTTTATTGGCCTGTCGCAATAATCAACATCATCACACTCTTCTAATTAATCATCAACACTACACAGCAGAGGACAACAATAAAAAAAACGTGTTCTTACCAGTTTATTTGGTCAAAACAGCCACTGATCCCTTGGCCTCCTTTTCCCTCTGTCTTTCTTTACTCCGCGATTATACTTTAACCTTCTTTGTGTATGACTCACCAGTTTAAAAACCTCATCAAACTTGCTTGTCTTTTCACATTTTGCTTTCGTGCCTCTCATGCTAAATCAAATCACAGACAGCAACATCGACTTAGCTCTTGTGTAGAGTGCAAAACTCCAGCTTCAGACCTGACCTGACCACGATGCGACCTCTCACTTTGTCCCTCTTTTTTTTTAGAAAATTAGATTTAAAAATGCAAGTAGGAAAACAACAAAAGACTTAAATGCAAAATAAAAGAATGACAGAACAGAAAACATTAAACATTACACAAAATTTACTAAGAGATTTTTGATGGTGACGAAGGAGGTGCTGGATCAAATCAAATAAACACCCCGGTCTGGCAGGCACAAATTAAGCCCTGTCTAAGGTCACTGTAGATTTCAACAAATGGATCCCTGTGCAATTTCCAGGCAGTACAAAAAGAAATTCCTTTCAGCGGCGTTCATGCTGCACCTGCCTGTGTCGCAGTTTGAACATCGATCCACATTCTTCACCCGTCGAGTGACACTGGCGATGAACGTCATAGACTGTTCTCACAGGCTCAAAGCAACAAAAAATTCACATCACCACAAAAACCGCAAGCTGCCCAGAAAGACACAATATTCCCAATTGATACCACAAAGAGGACAATGTTTGCTGATAAAAAAAAAAAAAAAAAGCGGGGACAGCGAGGAGAAGGAAAGAAACTCTCGTACATTTTCCTCATTCCATCCTCCTCAATGTGGCCTTTTTTTTTGTCTGGCTGTGTGAAGTAATGATTAACACAGCCAGGCATGGGAAGAGACTGTCACAATGGAGGGGGTTGTTTTGGTGCAGAGAGACCACAGATTGACCAGCCTCGGCTTCCCAAGCTCACCTGGCAGGTCCCTGGGAGCCGGCGGCTGGCATTCAGGAAGAAGAAAAAAAATGGCCACTTAATCATTATCATCTGTGGAATCACTCAGAAACTGCTGGCAATGTGCAAACAGATAAAGCTGGCAACATTGTTAAAGCAGGCACGTAGCAAAGCGCTTAACTGAGTGTGGAAAGGTTCACATGAGAACGCTTTCGAGTGTGTACAGGGGACTTTTGAGCTTTGTGTAAGGTTGGAAAAATAATGCCCGCGGTGCACGACTGATTGACCTGTGAGCAGCTTCACCTTGCAAACAGCTGCCTGCGATATTTACAAGCTGCACAGGCTGACACAGGCTATCGGCTTTGTGTTTTGAGGGTAACACACATGGTTTTACTGGGTGAGATTGAAAGCTTTTAATGTTTCTAGTTATACACACACAGATATAATAATTGTTGTTTGCTTGCAAATTACTGCACAATGTTACCAGTAATCAAAATTCAGAATAACGTGGTGATCCGTACATTACAATAAATAAGATTTGAGACATTTGTGATGCAGTTTGCATTGTGAGCAAGTACATACGGACTTGTTTCCTGTTTACCATCAGCCTTTTTAATAGACCTTTTTTTAGTATTTAGAAAAGAAGCAACCTGTAGGAAACCAGCAAAGTTACTTTAAAGAGGTCTTGCAGTAATAAACACACATTAATAGTGTATCCTGTTTTACTCTCTGGTTTCTCTTTGCTCTGACCAGATTGCTAAATGCTGATATTTGTCAACCTCCTCACCAGCTTTCAGGTTCGTTTTCTAACCCCAGTGATGTCCATCGTCATCCATACTGACAAACCTGACCTTCTAAAGGGACAACAGGCCCCGACACACATTTACTATGGATCAGGCAAATCACTCCAAGACAGACTGTTACTGGAGCTTTGCAGGGGGAGAAAGTCACGTGGTTGATCTGACCTGTGTTCATTTCCTGACAGGTGGACGACCAGATGAAGCTGCTGCAGAACTGCTGGAGCGAACTCCTCATCCTCGATCACGTCTTCCGGCAGGTGGTGCACGCCAAGGAGGGCTCCATCCTATTGGTCACCGGCCAACAGGTGAGTCGGTTAAACCCCGCCCTGTAAACCTGAAGCTACCTCCGCCTCTTTCCGTTTCCCTCCTGCCAACCGTGCATCACTCGCTGCTCGAGGGAACTCTGCAACAGCTCCTCAGCATTTCCCTTAAAGCCTTATTGATCACTTAGCCGCACAGGAGTCACTGCTTCATTAAAAATAGATTATGCTTATAGATAAATACTAATGTCACCAGAATAATCAATTTTGCTTTTTTTTTTTTTCCTCCGCCAGCGAATGAATAAAGCGCTGGGTTACGCATGTTGCAGCATAGTGAGTGGGCGGGCAGATGAAGAATGTGGCTAAGTGTGTTATTTTGTTTTACTGGGGCCTTTGAGGAAGTTGGTGGGAGCTGACGCCTGAGGCCCAAAATGGAGGTCCTCAACGCATCAGGATATTCTGATTCTGTTTTTGCTTCACACACACACACACACACACACAGAAGACACTGTCAAACATAGAAACCCGCAGCACGTAGAGACCTCCTCAACGTTCTGTGATTTTCATAATCTCATGCACACACAAAGACATGAAACTGCTCATCATGAAAATGCCTCTGACCAGAAGCATGGCTGTCAGTGGGATGAGAAGTCATACATTATTGATTGGGCTGGCTCTGCAAAACATTGCTCTTCAACAAAATGTTTTACAACAAAAGATGCCGGTATAAATATTGAAGCAAGGCAAGTGCAGCGTATACAGGGAAGTCCTGCTTTAATTCCAAGATTCTGAATGAAGACAAGGTCAGGGGCAGAGTTTCAGAGGAGGCGAAAAAGTTCCGCCTGTGGTAAATAAGCAGTAGTACTTCTCGTGGTGAGGAGTACGAATCGTTATAAACAGTACTCTCATAGTGGAGTAATACAAGTACATCATACCAGCATATACTCTGATTACAGTCCGGAGGTATTACGAAGCCAATCTAGTTAATTTGAAGCAGAAAGGAGGAGATGATTAAGTGAACAGGTGACGATAAAAAAAGAAAGAAAAGGAAGGAGGTAGGAGGAGATTGGGGTAACAGGTGGTGGAGAGTGGACGAAATGTATGATGCACAATGAGAACAGAGAGAAAGAAAGAAAGAAAATAGGAGTGATAGAAATTGATAGAAGCAGCCAGAGGGCAAAGGAGAAGAAGGGATACAGATGGGGAGTGAAAAAAGAAGAAGGTAAGAAAGAGAAAGTAAGGAAGTGCTGGCATGAAGAAAAGCAACTGAGATAGAAGAGACAGGACATATAGGAAGTAAGGACAGATAGAAGGAGATAGGGAGTAAGAGGCAGGAGATGATGAGGCGTACAGGACGAGGCAGATTGAAGAGAGCAGAGCTGGTGAGGAGGAGGAGGGGGGAGGAGGAGGAGCTGATAATCAGGGGAGGCACAGGACGGCAGTTTCGTTTGCATACTTTGGTTAATGAACAGCTGGTGTTGGATGTGTGTGTGTGTGTGTGGCTCTGAAACAGTTCATTATTTCCTATTATTCTCTGCCTGGCCAGGGGTGACAGCACAACGATAACACCAGGGATATTTAGAACACAGTAGCAGCATCACCTAAAGCAAATGCTACCCACACACACACACGCACACACACACACACACACACACACATACACACACAGACATAACAAATCACATAATGACTGTTTGGGCTGTGTATTGGCCACAATGGTCTGTAATGTGCTAATAACTTAATTGTTACAATATGTTTCCCATATTGGTTTATGGGATGTTATGAGAGAAGAAGAATTTCGAATGTCTGTCTTTCTAATGTTTTCAGCAGCTCTGTGAAGTGCTCTTGACTAAAACGTGTTGCCTGCACATTCGCAGTATTCGTGCAATAGGAAGAAAATTCAGTGAGTTTTTTTCTGATGATGTGTACTTTTTTGCTGAGCCCTTTTCTGTTTTCGAGTGTAGTTATAGTTAAGTTTGCTGAAGGTCAGAGAGGGAGATTGAACTTTATTTAGTATGTGTAGGTGAAGAGAGATTTACCTGTTAATAAAAAGTCCACATTGTCTTGTTGCTTGGTTCTGCCTGGTTGTCCATCAAAAAGTTTTCATCAATGTGGCTTTCCTACATTATCACTGACTTAGAGGCCGATGTTTTAATAATTTTCTTGATAAAGATCAGGACACTCATATCATAAAAGCAGGTGATAAAGTTTGTGTTGAATGTCCTCAAAGATATTCTTTCAGCTTTCAGCTCATTTAAGAAAAAATTTGTTGAAATGGAAATTTGGACAGATGTTTCTCCGCTTTCGCTTTGAATCAAGCTGCTTCTTTGCGCTCGTCAGTCACACGCTGCACTCACACTGACCTTTGAAAAGAAATCCATGGCACCAGCAGATTTACTGTTGGAGCCTGTCAGTTGGATTTTGTCTTTCTCTTGTCCTCATCTTCCTCGCTTCCTAACTTCTGTCTTTTTCTCATTTTCTGTCTCTCTCTGAACCACTGCATGTCATCACGTCACCAACAGCAGAGAGAAATGGCCATGAGTGGGTTTTTTTTTTCAGTTTTGGGTGGAAGAAAGGAGGCTTTTTCTTTCTCCTGTCATAGGATCAAACGCACAGTGTAAGTTGTGCAAATGCGTGCAAACATGAAATGACAAAGATTGAACTGAACTGTTGAATGATTAAGCAAGGCCTTGCAGCTCGGCGGCCAGTTTTTCGGGTATGAAAAGCCTGATATTTTGATAGCGCGGCGCTCCTGGTGTACATGAAATTCAAATGATGGAGAAATGCAAAAACAGACGTTGCTCGGCCAGTCGCGGATCTCTGTGCTTTCAAACAAGGTACATTTTCCATCCCCGTCTTCCACACACATCAAAGCCCCCTACGCTTCAAACCCATCTCACCTTCCATATTCATCTTTAATGTCCTGCTAAGATTGTTAATCGTATTCATGATGGGTTAAGATTTGAAGGTTTATTCATATATTTACTCTCTATGTCTCTCCAGGAGGGATAATAAAGTAGTATTGATTGATTGACTGATAGGCAGGTCACCAGGGTTAGTGCTAAGTCTGCTATAGTGACATTATAGCGTTTTTTTCTTCTCTCTTTTTACTTAAGGCTAGAAGGCAATAACCCAAGGCATCACCATCAACAGTCCAATCCTTCAATGAAGTTATTTCATGCACAGTTGATTTTATGTAAATTGATTGACACCTTGGAAGGGGGGGGGGGGCAGTGTCTGCTTTTCACCGAGTCATAACTCTTACCATCTCGAAGGTGGGAAGACGGAAAGAGAGCGGGACAAAGGAGTTAAGGATTAACTGGGAGAGAGGTACAGTAGTGAAAGAGAAAGAAAAGGAGGAGAAGAGAGTGAAAACATGGCGTATTGTTGTCGTGTGCTTTACTTTGACCCTTCCCTTCTTCAGACAGATGAAAAAGCAGCTTCAATCATACTATTTACACGATAAATAAATTCCAAATCCTGGGGTGTTTTTAATTGCAAATGGGGGCTCACAGGGACCCTCTTCCTCCCTGAGCTTTAGGAACTGCGCACGCCAACATCTACCTTCCCCTGGAAACCCTAGCACAGTCAATTATGGTAATGAATTGTCAATAAATATAAAAATTTAATATGGTCCTGCTTACTTTGAGTGGCAGCTAAGGACTTGCCTCCCAGACAAATGTGCTGCGGCTGCAGATATGAAGTGAAAAAAGGAGCGAGGTGTGAGTGTGTGCACGCTTGTGTGTGTGCGTGTGTGTGTGTGTTTTTGGACGGATCAGTCAGACCAAAGATCTAGCTACCTATCTTGTTTTTTGTTGTCTCTCAACATGTATGTTTTGCTGCATAATAGAGATCTGGGTGCCATTTTTCCAACAGCCCATTATTCCAGTTCCTTGCATCCACTCCTACTTTGCCCCTGACTGGTTCTGACCCTCACATTTTTTTTTATAACTCGAACTACCAAGCAACAAAGACAAGTCAATCAAGGCGACACTGGGCGGGTCTTTTCCGACTGTTGGGATTTCGGAATAATAGGCGTTCTGCAAATCTGGCAGGTCCGGTCTGTTGGAGGTGAACTCCCAGTCTCTCTCCATATGCCTGCAGCACGGTGTCATAAAAAACTGTTAAACTGCAAAGACCGACTGCCTGCAGCTTCTTCTTTTTCTAACACATCCACCAGTGTCTCACACTCTGGCACACAGACCAAAGCTTTTGACTCTGCGTTGAGATTGTAGTCGAGCAGGTAAAGGAATAAAAAACTCAGTCAGGTCAGGGTATGGTCATGTGCTGTATACCTGTCAATCATTTTGGTATTTTGGGGTTTTAGGTTGAACTCTTGAATAGACTACTCAAAAACAAATGTCCACAGTCAGACACACTAAAACCAAGTAAAGAAAAAAAGGTTAAAAAATAAAGTGAGAGAAAGTGAAGCTAATATGTATTTAGTTTGCTGGACCTAAACATACTAAGTTATCTATTTAGCTGCCTAACTTTGCTACCTTACACACTATAGCTATCTGGAAAAAGTCTCTCTCTCTGTGTATTAGTGGTCAAAAATTCCACAGGATACCTTTAATCCATAAATCTGCCTTCAATTCAAACCTAACTCACGCTGCGTCCTTCTCTTCCTGCTTATTCCAGGTGGACTATGCAGTGATTGCGTCGCAGGCGGGAGCCACCCTCAACAACCTGCTGAGCCACGCCCAGGAGCTGGTGGCCAAGCTACGCTCCCTGCAGCTGGACCAGCGGGAGTTCGTCTGCCTCAAGTTCCTGGTCCTGTTCAGCCTCGGTGAGTCTTTGAAAGCCCTGAAGCTGGGAGATTATGAAGGGAGGTACAGTAAAAGATGAAATAGTAGTTCATGGTCCTATTCAGCCTCAGAAGGTCTCCCAAGACATAATGGGCCCATTGGAGCACAGGAACATTTCTGGGAGGCAAGAACAAGTTAATGAATTTTACCTGCTTTACCAGTCATACAGGATGAGGATCAAAGTGAGGCAATGTGACAGAGAGAAGCAGGAAGGGTGGGAGGGACAGGAAATGGAAGGAAGCAAGGAGGATGTGCAAAACAAGTTCCTGGTCCTGGTAAAAGATCTATGGGGGCGAGAGGGAGGGGGTGGAAATGAGGGAAGGAAGGAAGAGGAGAGAAGGGGGTAGGGGAGGAAGGAAAGGAAGGGACAAATGAGAAAGTGAGGAAGGAAGGAAAAGAGGGGGCGTATGGTCACAACTATGCAAAGCAACAGTAAATAAAAGGTCTTCTGAAGTCAACCACCAGCTCTTTTGTTTAGTCCATTAGCCTCTGAACCTCCTCTGTGTATGTTGACCTGTTGTTCATGCTGATGAGACCCACCAAAGTTGTGTCGTCAGTGAACTTGATGATGCGATGCAGCACAGTTGTGAGTCAGCAGAGTGAACAGCAGTGGACTAGGCTCCAGCCCTAAGGGGCTGGTGCTCACTGTGATGGTGTTGGAGATTATTTAGTTCTAGGATATAAAAGCAAGCCAAGAGGTGAGCAGGTTGGGCGGGAAAAAAGTGCACACGATTGAAAGTTGGAAGGTAGTGGGAGTGATTTTTTTTTTCCTCAGTTCAAAGGGGATTTTTAGTATTCTCCCCTCTCCGATTCAGCTTTGGAGGATCGGAGAGGAAAGGAGGGAGTTGGTGGGAGTGGAGATCAACTGAGGAGGGGAGGCGAGAGGAAGGAAGGGATGAGGAGGAAGGATATAGGAGGATGACGGAGTGGGAGAGAGTGGGAGGCAGGTACGGTGAAACATTTGAGATGGACAGGTGGGAGGGAGCTGAGGTTGGGAAGAGAGAGGGGAGCATGGGACTTGGGAAAGGAGGGAAGTGGAGGGATAAGTAACCAAATGAGTGAAGGGACGAAGAGAAGGGGTGCATTGATGTGTGTGTGTGTGTGTGTGTGTGTTCAGATCCCAAAGCTGCTCTCCACTCTCTAAGCCGAGGTCAGACATTGCCAGGAGACTGTCATCTCTGTCTCTTTCCTAACAAGTCTGCAACAAATGGCCTCTGAGGAATACACACACTCACACACACACACACACAGAGTCAACCAAATCTACTTCAACACCTCCACTACTGAAGCCAATGATGTTAAGGTAGCTTCGTTCAACCTGGCCCCTCTATGGCACCGAGAGCAACAGTGGCATACATATGATGAATATTTACATCATCCTGAGCTACCCCTCCTTCCATCCATCTGTAACCCACAAGGGTGACGCTTTCACTTGTTTACCTCTTCTAAACAAAGAAAGAGGGAGTAATTAACTGCTAGGCAAAGGCACACACACGCATACAGTCCACGCAGACACACGCTGAGGTGATCAGTCAGGATTAATGTTTGTGTTAGTGGTGTTTGTGGTACAGTGAAGAAAGAGGGAGGGGTGGGGAGGATTGGGCTTTGGAGTGTGTGTGTGTGTGTGGCGGAGTTGATGCTGGGGCTCAGGGTCTAAATAATTTGGCAGAAACATCATCCATAATGAAAGGCTCACCTGAGGGATGTGTATCGCCCCCGGCACTGCCTGTTCTCCGGCGTGCCCAGGCCTCCTGCAAAAGAAGCCCGACACAGACGCCGTAGAGCCGGCTGAGGGGATCAGTGTTGGAGGAGAAGGAGGAGGAGGGGGGGGTGAGGGTGAGGATGAGGGGCTTGGGTAATGTAAAGCCATGAGATTTAGAATTGATCTGATTAATATCACACACGCAGCAGAACAGAGATGTGTGTGTGATTGGCTGTTAGAGGCTTATATACATTTACCTGAGGGAAAGTGCATAATGTGCGTGTGTGCAATGAGAGAGCAGGTGTGTATTCATGCATCTGTGTGTACGTTCGCACAGCTGCTTTTGAACTACAGGCAGAGCCAATTAATAAGGACTGTAGTGAAATGAGGCATGAAAGTAGCTCTGTGCCGGCTGCTGGACTAAAAGAGCGGACTCTCCCTCTTTATTAGCTTTATTTCATCTGCAATACTGGTCAGTGCGCTCTCAGCTGGGAATAACATAAGTGGGATGTATTCATTATGACACAGGTTGGATACTGGAAAATGGTTCTGCTTTCACTGTTGATGCCTCCCTTACTGTGGCACTGGGAAGTAAAAGTGTAGAGCTGAGGTTTTAAAGGTGTGTGTGTGTGTGGGGGGGGGGGGCTTTGTGAATGGAGGTGAGAAATATTACATTAGCTTTACATTAGTTATCAAAAGGAGATCACATAGGATAGTCTAGAAAGAGACAAAGTGGTTTCGAGGAATTTTACAATTTGTCCCACTTACCCAGAGTCAGAAAGTAATAAATACCTTAGGACAAAACTTTTCATGTATTTGTTGTAGTCAAACACAATATTAGGCTGTCTTGGCTCAACCGTGTCTATGTCTGCCAAAATGAATGGTTAATTTTCTTAACATTAAACATTCATAACCATACTTTTATCAGGCATGAAAATTACGTTACCCATTACATAACCATACCATAGTTTCCATGCGTATATTGTGTAAACCAAGAATTTTATTGGCACAGGACATATACACTAAAAAACCAATGCTCCTGTCTTGCAACACGGTTGTATTGATTATACTATGACTATAATATTAGGATTGCTCGTACCATCACTACAACCACTGCTCTCCCAGTCGTGGAGGTACTGCAGTCTTTCTCCTTTTCCATCATTCCATTTGTGTCTTGATTTGTTCCTAGTATCTCTCTCCATCTCCCTCTCTTTCTGTGGGTGGACACTCAGTCACCTCCTCCCTGCCAGAGGAGCTCTCAGTTAAGCCAGGTGTCGATAAAGACGGGGATATAGATGTCACTCCAGCTGCGAGGAGACACTTGTCGTGATCTGTTGGTGTGTTTGTTCTCAGGGTTAGACAACCCTTTCTTTTATTTTTATATGTTCTCTCTGTCTCTATCTATCTCTTCCTACCACTCTCTCCTCCTCTCTCTGTCCCTCTGTCACTCTGCGCTTGTCTTAAATGAAGGCTTTCACCCTCTATCAAGGAGGAGATTATCACTCTAAGAGCATTGATCTCTTAAGTGTTTGTAAGACTTCGAGCGATGATTGTGTGTGTGTCGGGCGTTGAGCAAGAGACACACGATTCGGCAGGGAGAGAGAGAGAGTGAGTGCCGCCTGGGTCAGAGTTCAGTAAAGGATTACTACTAGTTGTTGTACGGCGTCAGAACACTGTTAATGGGCCTTTGATTTCCTTTAAAAGGCTTAAAGGCCTAATAGAAAGACTGACAGGTTGTTTTATATATGACCAGGTGACATGGAAGCCCAGAGGTGAGAAATGGATCACAAGTTTAAATTCAGGCTGAGGGGGAAAAAAGACTTCTTTCCACTATGTGCTCAGTAGAAATGTGAGTTTATTTGAGGCCACTTTTTTTCCAAGGAACAAGGCGGGAGCATGTGCTTCCTAAAATTTGTAAGTTCAGTGATATTGTGCTGCTTGAAAAACCCCCTGAAAGAAAAAAAAAACACAAGCTATGTAAAAGTATGCCTGATGCGTGCCACCACACAGATAGTTTCCATCCTGGCAAAGCAGACGCAGAGACAGAGGTCAGAGAGTGTTCAGCCAACAAGCAGTTAACCCAGCTCTGCAGGTCAGACCCCATCAGGTGTAATTGGGTGAGACAGGCGCTGCCAGTCCTTGTCAGCTGAGAGGAGAACCAGAGTAGCTGTGAGACCAGCGCGGGGTGGTAAATGCTCCCAGCGGAGAGAGCAGATTTGTGGACATAGCCCTAAATAATGCTGCCATATTGAAGCCTTTAGAAGGAACAAAGCCAATGCAAAGCTGATAAAAATGTGGAGGATTTAGGCTCGTGTTTGATTCCTCTGTAGTGAGAGTCACATCACTTCGATCTACTATGTAAACTTCATTTCCAAGTGTTCTGCCTCATGTAGCTTTAAAAGTAAGAATAGACAGAAAACTGTATTATGCATGAATTCAATGGGTTGCAGTACTGTATGTGAATCCATCTTTAATCTGGAACTGCAAATTCTGAAAATACACTGATCCATGTCATCCTTATTTCATCTTATTTGTTTTTTTGAACTATATCATTTCAGTATCAAGTAAAGCTGCAACATCAAATAATCAGATTATTTTTTCAACTAATCAATTAATCATTTGGTCAAAAACATGTCAAAATGAAAGTTTCAAAAAGCCTGTGTTGCTATATTCAAATGTTTTGCTATGTCCAACCAGCACTCCCAAAACTAAAGGTATCCAAAATAGCAATTATTCACATTTTATAAGCTGGAACAATTTCGTTATTGGAGTCTATTGAGTAATCAAGTAATAGACTAATAGTTGCAGCCAATCAAAGACTTTCTCTCAAGATAACAGGCTAGAACAAAAAGATCAAATTTCTCGGTATAAAACCTACTGATACAATGAACTCAATATTCAAAACCTGATGAAATATATGTGATGTCGGCCGTTCTTTATTCCAGGTCGCTGATCAGAAATCAGTAGTGTTGTCCATTCAAAAGACACCGAGACAGCCAGTGATTCAAGAGCTGCCTCAGCACCACATTAGCTGTCAAGTGATCAGTCAGGCTCTGAGCTTGGAGTTTAGAGACACCCACCTATCCATCCCTCCCGCCCCCCCAACCCTCACCATCCATCCGGCCCCTCTGCATTGTCTCTCCTCTCATTGCTCTGCCCTCTCTCTCTTTTTCACATCCATCTCCGTACGCCTCAATCTATCACAACTCCATCCTCACATCTACCTCCATCGCCCTGTCATTTATCTTCACCCACATCTGAACCGCCATTTGTCTTGTTTCCTCCCTCCCCTTACTTTTCCTCCACCCCTTTCCTTCCTTAAAACGTCTTAACTACAGTCATTTAAACTCGTGGTGAGTCGGTCTGTACTTTCTTCTTCGAGCAACCCGAAAAAAAGTATAATAAAGGGAAATCATTTTCAGTCAGTCTCCAAATAAATTACATTAGTTGATTTATATTGAAAACACAAAAACATTTCATAAATGATTTAGATTGATTTCTTTATTGCTCTAACCCACCTCTCCATTTTCTTTTCTCTTCCTACACTTCATCAACCCTTACACCACCCACACTGCTGTACTCAGATGTGCCGCTCATTAACATGTTTAGTGCGCCACACAGTGAAGGCAGACTGTTTCTGCTTTGTGCACCATGAGGTCAGACAGCAATCTGCTGACAACAACACAAACACAGCAAACGTGATTAACCTTGATGAAAAAGACAAGTATTCTCTCTCTCTCTCTAAATCTCTATATTTGTCTCTCCACACAATGAGAGAGAGAGAGAGAAAAAAACACATAATTCCCAGACAGGTTCGTCCTAATTAACAGCCGAGGCTGCTCAGAATCAATGCCCTGATCCCTGGCCAGCGAGCAAGGGAGCTGGCTAATTCATGCCCACCACCCTCCCTCTCCCCCAATAAAACCTGGCAAATATTCATTTCCTAAAATGAACCGAATCATTTAGAATTCGGTCGGGAATTGATTAACATCGAGAGGCAGCGACGGTTCAATATTTATACCCATTGAGACACATGTAGGGGCCAAATAATGGAGCATAAAACCAGAACAACGCTATACAACTTAATTAAAAGCAACATAACAAGGACTTTTTGAGCTGCTTGCTCTGTGGGACCCAAGTTTTTTACTGGGCTGTAAGTCAACAGAACGGAGTCATCATCTGTACCTTTGACCTGACCGACACATACATGTATAAAGATATGGTTAATGTGTGAATGGTTGTTAGGGTCTGGCCTACGGGAAGCTTTGACTCAACATGAATGTTACCATCTTTTCCTGCTTTCAAGAGGAACCAGGAAACAGGATCAGCCAGTAAAGCAGTTATTTTCCACAGTTAAGCAGAGTTGCTTCACAAGAACACCTGTACTGTAAGTTCAGGTACAAACCATCAAACAAACAACTTCGAGACTAGCTCCAACAAACAGCACAGACTACAGGGTTAAACAAAAAGATCACACACCCCTATATCCCCTAAGGCTGCTACTAGGTACTAAACATGTGCGAGGACAAAAATCTGTTCCTATTGTGGAGTCACATCCCATCTGAGGACAAGAGTGTCCCCATAAATAACACAAGTATTTTTAGTGTTAGTACTTGTGAGTTCATTGCACCAACCCTCACATGTGAGGACAGTGCATGTAAGCCGTGGGTCCCTTATTAGATGTAAAATACTGTTTTCATCTGAGTCACTTGTGTGGTGATAAATTTGATCTAGATACATTTAGTTTGCAGACATTTCACATGTGACTGTAAGGTGGCTAGAATCATGCTTCATAGTATGTATGTGTGTGTGTATGGGCATGCAGGCCCTGTGCATGACTAATGTTTGTGTGTCGCACAAATTACAGACTCAGTGACTGGATTGGTGCAATGGCAGCAGTAATGGACAATACAGTAGTGGTGATTGCAGCGGGTCTAAGACAATAAATGTATGTATAAGGTGCAATCCGTGCACACAGCAAGCGCATCGAGTGCTTTTCCAGCACTCTGTTCGGAAACTTGGCGAAGTGCTCGGCAAAACACGTGCTGATTGAAAAGTATTGGACTCTCATCTTTCAAACAAATCTTTTTACCCCCATCAGCTTCCGCCAGGCATCATTGTGACCCAGGAAACAAACAAAACAATTCGCTCAAACTTTGTCCCCGATGGGAGAGCCGAACCCAGTTAATCATGTGTGAGTGTCCCGACTTTTCTTTCATTTTCCTTCATCTTATCAGGAGTAGGTGGGAGTGTGCCCTAAAGCAATGAACCTAATACTTCTGCCTATTTTCTGTCAATTTTAGCCTAAGAAATCTAACTTGGCGTGCAGTCGCCTCTTGACGCCGGCCGCCACTTTGTAGGGAATTCCATGTAATGAGGCTGCCTAAAAGGCTTTCAGACTTTATCAAGCAATAAAAGCTCCAGGTCTCCAGCCCGCCACTATTACCTGGCAATACTGCAGGCTGTTGTCATTAAGCAGCGGTTGCGGTGAGTTGTGGCGGCGGCGGCGGGGATATTGAGGATTGCTGCCTCTCACCCTTGACCTGACTCCCCCTTTAGCCTCAGCCTTATATCTCGCCAGAGATAGGTTACAGTTTCCTGACGGATTTCGACATTTTCCAGATTATCTTCAAAGTATTCCTCCAATTTACAGCTCACGTTTGCCTTCGTTTCTCCTCTTTTTAGGTCTTATCACATGCTTACAAGGATTTATATTGCGATTATGTTGACACTGTCCATTATCTGGTTCCAAACGAGGCCAGTTATCAGAGGGCAAAGCAACATAATAAGGGGGGTTTGTTTAAATGGCCATTTGTATATTGACAGACCCCCATATTAAACACTTAAGTTATAAATAAGTGATAAGACAAAAAGCCACATTGTTTTTTTTTCCATGGGAGCCCTTGTAAATAGAGAGCGGGGGCTTCTACTGAGGATGGTAATGAAACATATCAATGGGGATTAAATGCTTTAAACCACAGTGAATTAAAACAGCAGACACAATGTCATATATATATATACATATAAAAATATGTTTTGCCATCTCTCTAAGACTTGATAAAGCAAAGTTAGGCCAAGTATAGCAAAGGTGAACAGCCCTCACCCTAACAATTGGAAGCTTTATGGGATGAAAGATTAACAGATTTTAGTTAGCTACATTATCTTTTGATTTTCTATAGTCCAGAGACCTTACATGTAAAACCACAGAATTATTTCCCAAAAGTCTTTTACATTTAGACATTTGTGTGATGTGCATTTCAGCATGGTGGAATAAAGAGGTATATTTATTGTTTTTAGAGTTTTGTGTATCGAGATTGAACCAAAGAGACCTGGTTTTCAAATGCTGTAAACTGTTACTCTGCGACCTTAAGAAGCAAAAATTGGTGTACAATAATTTTTTTGTTTGAACAATTTCTAAACATGCAACTTTACAAGAGAGCACTCCTGTAATAGTATCAGTCAACAGAGTGGTAGTGCAGTAGTAAACCTTCTCACCATCTACCATTAGTGTTACAGTAGTGATCTCTTCATGAATTTCAACACTTTCTGCCCCAGTAACAGTCAAACCACGTGCCGTCCAGCACTGTTACCTGAATATGGTGACATCTGCAGGGTGGCAGTAGGATTTAATACACACTTTAACTCACTGCTCTGCCAAAGCAATGCAGGACATATCCCTTAAACTTCTGCTCCCCTCCATCAATACACCCTCTAACTACCGGAGCACGAGCACAACCAGACAAATGCTCCTGTAAAAGTTTTTTTCACTCAAGAAAAAAACCCTTTTCCTCCCTCCTCCTCTGCTCTTCTCCTGCACTCCCATGTGGGGTGATTTAAGACGGGCAAGCTATGGAGAAACTGTTGCCCTCCACCTCTCCCCTCCTCCCTCCCTCCCTCTCATTCTCCCTCTCCTTTGGCCTTATTACAGGCTGTCAGTTTATTATAAAACATTAGGAAAGCAGAGGGACACTTGCAGTTACTGTCCTATCGATCGGCAGGGATAGATTCTGTGATTTAGAGTCGGCCTCTGCTCGTGCCCTCTACATTCTCGGTCTCCTATTAAGGCACCAGCGCTTTGCTTTGGCTATTGATGTCTCAACATTAACAGTTACAAGCTGCTACAGAAAATCAATGTTCAACTTTTATTACCGACTGCATAACGCGGAGGACCTCCCGCCAGCTGGTACTTAGCAGTCAAAAGGAGGCATGGATGGTCCACCCGGCACGTCAGGTGTTTTCTAAGTGATATCTGCAGTAATATCAATCATGTGTACAGCATATAGGGGCTTTCAGGGGCCAGTCAAGGGCCTAAGAGCTTAGAGGTATAGAGAGCATAGGAAGGTATAGCTCGCCAAACAAATTAGCATATGCTTGAAAATATGAGTCTCAGGAGTGTCGGGACAGAGACATGAAAGTGTGAGAGATGTTTTCATGTGAAACTCTGAATAGTTTTTCTCCACATATACAAAGTGCTAAACATCTGCGCTTGTCTTGAATCTCTTTGAACTGCTCCGTCAACACACCTCCAGAGCTCCGCCACAGAAACGCACGTACAGTAGGCTACACCACCTAAATGCCATCAATCTAAAATACGATCGATCCCTTCAACCACCACCACCACCACCGACCAGCCATCCATCCATCATCAGCATCAACCTGGATGTGTGTGTGTTGTAACCCAGGCGAACCCAGGTAGCGTGGATCTAGAGCGGCTCAGGCCTCTCAAACATTTATGAGGGGCTACTGAGCAGCGCTACGGCAGCCCTTCTGGGACAAACAGCCCCCGGTCCTGTACTCTCAGTCCCGATCAATGCAACTGAAGTTCATTACACACACTTTTCAGCCGAACGGCGGCAACTGATTTTTTTTTCTCCCCCCTCCTCCCCCCCCCGATCGTCGAGCAGCCCACCGCTGGGGCCGCATTACACTTGCTTGTTTACGTGACTGCATGTACAGGGGGAGACGGGGCAGGGAGTGTGTGGACCAGTGTGCGTTTGTGTGTGTGTGTGTGAACTGGGGGCTGCTCCCAGTGGCCAGAGCTTGAGGTTATCATTATGTACAGGTCGGTCCGCTGCAATGCTAATGCTAATGCATTCTCAGTGGCCGCAGCTCGGGTCCCAGCGCTGTGCTAGCCAGGTTGCTACTCCTCTCCAATTAAAGGCTGAGGGATGTCTGTTTGGGGTAAGGAGGACAGGCCTGGGCTATCCAGGGCCCTGCGGAGAACAGGCTCACATTAGTCGAGGAAAACAGACTCGGAGAACAAATTGTGCATACATTGGAGCGCTGCAGAAAATCCCACTCTTGATTTGAATGATTTGCTGACTGGAGATCATCTATTCCCCGGCTATGATTTCATGCAGCTTAATCATTTCTTTAGAGGACTTACTTTTATTCTACATCACGTAACATTACTGTTATCTCACTGGCTTCTATGTGTATAACCTAACATCAAGTTTAGTCGAGGCAGACGGTAGCCATTTTTAAGCACTGCGATTATTTCCTCGAGTCATAATACTCAAGAGAATTGCAAAATAAGAAAGACAAACTGTCAACAAATCTGAGCTGATTCTAGCGATCGAAAGAGCATCAATGTTTCAGTCACAAACTGGAGATTTACCACAATGCTGCGAGACGAGGACTGTGTGTGTGTGTGTGTATGTGTGTGTGTGTGTGCGCGTGTGTTACATGACAGCAGGGAAACAACAACTGCCACAGTCATGCAGCGTATTGATCAGCCCCCCCTCCGCCTCAACCATACTTAAACATTACATTCAAACAGAGTTACACAACCCTCCCCTCGGAGCTCTCTCAACCAGTGATCACTCTTTCTTGGCTGCCTTTTCCTGCTTTTTCTTGCTCTCTAGGAAGCCCTCACTGACACACACACACACACACACACACACACACACACACACACACACACACACACACTATAGGATTGAGACAAAGATAGGCGGTGAGGCCCCTCAGTATTTAAATGTGTTGCAGGTCACATGTTCAAAAATACATAAACGCAATCAGATGGACCCCCCGACTTTACATGCCCTGCCTCGTCAATCATTTGCCAAGCTGTAAACGTGAATGTCAGCCCTTCACTCCTTCAATCAGTGTCTCAGTAGTAGCTGCAGCGTTCGTGCTACAACTGTCATTTCCTCAGTAAAGACAAATCTTTATGACGAGACGTTTATGAGTGCTATAGCTCATGATGTGTCATTAGTGTTACTCACGGGACAATCATTACTAAATGCAAAAAAGACAAAGGCGTGGAATGAACTCAGAGGTGTAGTGGTTGAGCCAGATAAGAAGGATGACGAACCATTTGAAAAGACTTAATGCTCACTCACTTTACTACTGGAAATGATGTGAATCATTTTGTAGATTAGAAAGATTGAAGAACTCTTTCTCGTTTGCTGCTGATTTCTGGCTGACTGTAGCCTCGCAAGCGTGTGAGCCTCCGCATGAAAAACAAAACGCTGACGATTAGAGCAGAAGTAAAAATAATCCTCTACATTCACCAACCAGCCTGATATCACACATGGAGCTCAGTGGTATGGCAGCACTGCCCGGCATGCGGATTGTCAGCCATTGTGTTCCTGCGTGAATGTGTACAGTGCAGAGGCATGTGTTTAAACTATGGTGGTGGTAAGCTATATGGCAGTCAGGTGGCTGCTATAAGATTATACACCCTCTTCCCTTTGAGCTTCTGTGCGTGTGTGTGCGGGTCTTCGGACAATGTGGTTACAAGATACTTCTGGCAGGCGGCGGAACAGCGGAGCTTTAAGGTGATGTGTGTGTGCTTGCTGTGGCCTGTGTGTGTGTGTGTGTGTGTGCGTAACCAGAGACAGTGATTAAACGTTTTAAAGCACAGATGATCCAACAGGTGCTCTGGCTCGCCGTCTCTTGTTCTCCCACCGTCTCTCTCTCTCTCTCTCTCTACATTGAGCCCCCACCTACTCTGTGACCCCCCCCACACACTCGAAACATCACAGCTCCTTTCCTGTCTCTTCATTTGTGTCCTGAAGGATATTTTAAGCAACACCATCCTGAGAGTCCACCGTCTTCCACACATGTCCATTCCTTCTATTGCATTAAAGAAAACAACATGGTAGGGCGATGGAAACCTTTAGAGCTGCTGGCAAATGTTAGAAATTAGGGTCAGGGAGGCAACACGTGTTGAAACACAAGAGGACACTAATCAATCAACCTCCTCCCACACACAAAGCTCCAGCGCACATACATCAACAGAAACATGGTGTTGTGTAATGTTTGTGTAATGTAAAGGAATAGTCCCGGGCAATGCCAGACATTTGTCATGCCAGCTCTCAAGTCTGTGCAGGCGGCCTCAGAGCACAAACCTGCACTTTAGTGCCATCTGGCACCGATATCCATAGCTACTGTTGGCATTACACTGTAAGCTGGTCCGGTCTTACATTATTCAGTGATGAGAGGTTTTTCTGTCTGACACATGGAAACTCACCAACCTTCATATACTGTAAACCTTACAACTGCCCACAAACAAACATATGATAAACGATGATGATAACGGGCATCAGACTAGATTTGCTATGTAAATAGAATAAAAGGTAAACAGAGTAGTCACTTTAAAGACTCAAGTTTTACACTGATTACACAAATACACAAGTGATTTTTCAAACATGGGTGTTAATTTTTTCAAGTTCTTTTCTAATTGTTAATGCTACCATCCCACGAGTCGTCATAAACATCCAGGATCTTTACTCGTTCTTTCTCTTCGTGTTGTTTTGTTTTTGTGTGATGTGGAACAAAAGAGCGCACGCTGAAACAGGCCCATCTTGTCTCTTAAAATTCGTACAATGAAAGTGGTAAAAGTCTCAAACCACAGTGGGTGCAGAGCACAAACAGACACCCACAACCACAGACAAACACGCTCCACAATATCTTTTTTTATTAAGCGAGCGCCTTTGTGGTTTATCCTCAAAATTACTCATTTCCTTTAATTTCCTTGTATTGTGCGTTTGAAAGTCCAAACAGTTGGCCAAGTAGAAACACTCCAGTAAAACCCCAGTTCTCTAAATCAAGTCCAGCTTCTGAGAGGCAGTGTGCAAACATGTCATCTCACATTAGCCCTGAGGGGGAGGAGAGAACGGCCACCGCCATCCAATACTTTGGAATAAATTAAACCCCAATTTGCACTTGAGTTGACTCCACTTGTCACATGACAGGGGACAAAAATCACACAGAGAAGAAAGAAGTTAAAAGACGGTGTGGAAAACACACTCTTTCTTTAGTCCTAGTCTACCTGCTGGCTTCCATCATCAAATGAGGCCTAAGCAAAGGAGGAGGGAGAGAGAGGAGTAGATGTAAAACGAGGGAGTGCAGAAGAGAGGAAGGAGCGAGAGAGCGAGGAGGGGGGGGGAAATGACGCTATGGATTAACTGTCCTTCATGCTGAAAATATACATCCCCAGGCGCTTGGCACTGAATTATTAATTCAAATTTGTCAGAGAAAGAATGAGAGAAATCTATTGACGGGGAGACGGGCCCTTTAATGGTCTCATTAAAGGGGAGGCTTCCCACACCAGGCACCTTCTGTACTGCTGCAGGAGTTTTCGGGGCAGCGGAGGGTCGGAGGGGGGTACTTGACCCCCCAATGATTTTCTGTCACTTTATCATAAACAAGAAAGGTTGACATGCCCCCCCACTCCCCGCGCCCTCCCTCCACCACCAAACAAACCCTGCGTATAATTAGCCAAGGGGTGCAAAAGTGCACTGAATGTAAACGAGGTTCACACGCGTGATACAAGCGGCAACGACACACACACACACATTATACGATGCGCCTGCTTCTGCCGCTGCTGACAGGTACAAATGAAGTGAGAGGTAAAGTCTAGAAGAGCCTGACCTCACAGGTACGGCCATATTGATTTCTAATTCATTAGTATTTTTTCTTTTTCCATTTCACTGCTCCATAGATCATTTCCTCAGATTACACCAAACACAGTGACTTTTCGTCTGGATCGTTCTCTGTTAGATTCGAGCCTGTCAGTCAAGTGTTAGTGTCATTAGCTGCACAGTGCTACATGACTGGGAGCTGTTTTGGTGAGGGGGGGTGGGGGGCTAACTGTCCGTACAACCCAGACGGCATTAGGAAGGTGAGAGTGCAGGGACCTGTGGGTGCACCGCGCCGTCCGAGGTCAGCTCATTGAAAGGCATGTTCCGCCTCCAGGGGGGCTAAAGAAGGGGGTAACATGAAGTGGAGGGGGGGGGGGGGACTCGAGGGAACACAGAGGGCTAAGCACTAGGTTCATTGCTGATTCAAGTCTCTCAGTATCCCTCTGGCAAATGGATTTTCATAATGCTGAGACAATGTGATTTTTTTTCTCCCCAGCAATATGACTTTTATCCCAGCGAGTCCGCAGCTTGTCAGAAATGAACAACAGCAAACAGGGCTGATTGACAGAAACATTTTAAGCCACAACACTAAAGTTTTTTGGAGTCATCTTACTGGGTAAACTCCAACCACATGATAAGTTGATGTCCATTAGGGTTCGCAAGTAATGATTCATTTAATTATTAATTTAACTTCAACTGATGTATTTAGCCTATAAAATGTCTGAAATATCTTAGTTAATAGTTTACATCTTTAAATCACTTGTTTTGTCCAACCAATAGTCTAAAAGCAGAAGATATCCAGTTACTTGGAAGCATGTAAAACAGAGAAGCACATCTCAAATTTTCAAGTCAAGGGCACGATACTCACATAAACTACCCACATTTTCACTGATTGTTTTCCTAATGCTCGACTAATCAAGCAGCTCTAATGTCCTTAAATCAACATTAGAGCAAAATACTATCACCATCACACGTTAAAGAAACAAAAAAACGTAGAGTATGACATGCGGTCCTATGTCAAACCATCTGAACTATCCCCTTCACACCCTCTGATATTATCGTCTCTGGCTGTGCCCATCTGTTGAAGCCCTCAAAGTCCATAATAACCCGGCCACAGACAGGACCAAGTCATACAGGATGTAAATTTGTTTTCCTCTTCACCGCAGGATAAATCCCCAGCACCTTCCAGCCAGCATAGTCAATGAGAGAAGCTTGTCTCCTTCCTGCTCCGAGCACCTTTTCTCTTGTTTATTTTATCGGACCTAAGGCACTTTTCCCTTCCTCTCAATATCTCTCGACCTCTCTCCATCGCCCCGCCGAGCCCGCCAACCCGTCCTTGGGCGACAGAACTGAACTAGCCGCTACCTGTTTAGCTTAACAACAATAGCAACGTTGTCGGCGGAGGTTTAGATTTGACTTAATATATCCCCAACTGCACCGTAGCTGCTTAATTCTCCTTCATAGCCGCATGGCGTTTGGCCCCCTGAGTGGCCGAAGGGAGGGTTTGATGAGGCGGTGGGCAAATTGAGCCTTCATGCTTTATTCTGACACGCTGACAATAACTCGTCCCCATTGGTGGCCTGTTTCCAGAGCCGGGAACTGTGAGACACTTGTTATTATGCATCGTTAGCGCAGAGGATACTTGGCCTCTGGACATCGGGCTCTATGTTAGCTGGAGGGCATGTAGCAACAGTATGTTACTGTATGCCCATGAAATAAAGGGTCACTTTTCAAGATGAAGGGTCACTGTTCAGTGCTTAATGAGGCCTTTGTTAAATGAGTTAAAAGTTAATGAGCGTACAGGATGCTTCCTGAGATCCTTTCACCCCATTAGATACAGACGAAAAGAAGATTCTCGGCTCAGGCAAAACTGTCAACCAAGAGGTGTATGTTCGATTGTTGTTGCTGTAATTTTGATACGACTAGTGTCACAAAGTGTACACGTATCACACCAACAATTCACGATTGACGTATTCTTGTCACATGAAAACAAGAATCACTGACTGCAGATGAGGCATTTCAATGTTAACCCTAACCTAAACCCATTTTATAGCCTAAGGGTCTGAGGACTAAAGTGCTTGTTGGATGGTGGGTAGTCTCTGAAACTTCTGACCCCCACACCCTTCTGAAGTCAGAATACTGGGGCCTCGACAGTTTATGTAACTTTCTAAAAAAAAAACTACTATTTCTGCCACTTTTTGTTCGTACAAATGAGCTGCAGCATTACAAATGCCCAGCAGGAGAATCTTTCTGAAAGTGGCCCAATTTCATTATGTCTTTTTAAAACTCATGGTGCCTCACTCCTCTCTATGACAGATGGCTTTTTACCCCACTGAGTTGGGCATTGAAAAGACAGTTATAACTATATATAAAAACACGTACACATATGTGTCACACAACTCTTTTTTGAGGATATCCCCACATTAACAAACAGTCTTGTTGTAGAGATCAGCTGATCAAACTGACAATACATAAACTGTACTGCTCCTCTTCCTGTGACAAGATGGTTATGATGCTCTGAAGTAATCCTGTTAGCCTTTGGTGTATCAAGTCTGAAACGCCCCCCTATTAAATGTTAAGGAGCACACAACTCCGGTTTTACCCCTCCTGCTTTTTCACTCGCCTCTAACGTGGAGGTGTCGTATCGGAGAAGGGCTAATTCCCCAAATGGGACTTGGAGGAAAACAAGGAAGCAGAGAGCTCCAGGGAGCAGGGAAACTTGTTTGCTGGTGAGCATAGATAGATGAGGACTGAAATACTATAATGGGGAAGCAGAAGCTCCTGTAGAGGAAAAAAAAACAACACACACACACACACACACACTTCCACGTGAAATGCTGTCAGTGGAGTATTGATGGGAGCTGAGGTGAGTGTGTGTGCAGTGTTTATGTTTGTATACTTCATGACTTTATGGTGGTGTGAGGGTAAAATGGGGGGGAGGGGTTGCTTTTCTCCAATACAAAAGCCCAGCTTACGTATCAGAGCAGAGCAAGACAGCTCAGATAATAGGCAACTTAAGTGATACCGTTAACCATGCGGTCATTGCCCCTTGCCCCGTGAACCTTATTTGCTTTGATTGCTCTGGCTGCCCTGTTTTTTAACACCACGCTCACACACAAACACACACATTCTCCAGCGAACACGTACCCATACATGTTGCTCGGTCCCTTCAGCCCACCCCAAGTTAAAGGTTATTGGGTTGTCCTCTTTCGACGCCCATGCCTCTGATTGGAGCCAAGCCGCCAGGCAGATTAATAATGAATAAAGTAGCGGCGGACGGCGCTGACTTGATAACAATCCAGCACGGTGCAATAAAGAGGACTTGGCCTGGACACGGGTTCAACTACTCGCTCTTTGAAGCGCCGCTGCCACCGTAAAAGGTGCTTCAGCTTTGATAGGCTCGTATAAACGCCCGTGAAAGTCCCTATTGGGAGAGCCGAGCGCCTTATTCCCGCCTATACAGGAAGTGACAGGTTTGTCTTCCACTCACGTTTAATTGGCCAAGTTTACTGACAAGCACTTGACTCAATAACCGTTTATGACCCAAGAGTTTTATGTGTTGTTTTTGGACCCGGCAGGAAACACATGTTGTGAAAGTTTTGAAAGGCAGACTGAATTGGCAGCATGTGACTCAGAGGTTTATTGATTGGGGCACTAAAAGTGTAATTTGAGAGACCACGGTGTTATTCCACCACGTACAACTGTTGATCTAATAGCGGCGTTTTGTGTGAAGATGGAAAAAGGTGATGAGGAAATAGCGTGATGGAAAATAAAGGTGTGGAGAGGGTAAAAGGTTTGTCTTAACTTTCTTTTTTCAGGAAACAATCTTACTATCTTAACACAGTTCTAATCTTAAGAGAAGTAAAGTAAGTGACAATTAAATGTTTGCCTATATTTCTTTACATTTCTCTATTAACACACTTTTATCACAAGAGTTTCACAAACAACACATTTCTTTCACTAAACATGACCTTACATTAACTTTAAAACACATTTCTGTCCTAACAAAAGTTGTTTTAAATGGTTAAATCTAAGCATTTGTTGAAAATCATAATCTGCCTTTCTGATCTTTCTCATGATTCTTTCAAGTAAAGGTTGAATAGACGTCAAGTCCATTTGATTAACTGTTGATTCGAACCGTATTTTATTACCATAACCTGGATGAGTCAGAACCTTCACAGACATTTTTCCATCTTTTTGCTTGGATGTATACAAGTGTCAGGTCGAACTCAACTAGGATCTATTACCAGGCTACCTGGCTGTACAGTGCAGTATTTTTCCAGCTCTTTGGCTTCTTACAGCCATAAACAAAGTGATGCCTGTTTGCTTTTGCAGAGAAAGTTGAACTTTGACACCGAGTCATGTTTATTTTTTTATGTTTTCACATCACAGTGTCCACTCTGTGAGGCATTGTTGAGATCAGAGCGAAGTGATGGAGCGAGTATTTGCATGAGTGAATGTGTATCTAAATCCTGTGTTTGTGTGTGTCCCCAGAGCAGGTTGATTGTAAGGGGCAGTGAAAGAGCAAAGAAAAAGCACATACGGACACACACACACACTCGTAGCACAGAGCAGATCTAGTCTAATTAAAAAGCACAGCGGTGATTTCAGGGGCTCTGTGAAAGAGAGAATGAATGTGTATGTGTGTGTGTGTGTGTGTGTGTGTGTGTGTGTGTGTGTGTGTGTGTACTTTTGCATTAGGTCGCTGGCTCCAGCATGATTGCCCGTCAAATGAAACAATGTATTCCGCGGGACCTCAGGGTTTCCATTTGAGTATTCAGACGCGGCACTGCAACGAACTGTGGCTGTTTTATGTGAAAAAAAGTTGATAATTAGTCCCACAGTGACTGAACAATGAGATGGAGAGAGAAAGAGAGGAGGAGGGGGGGGCATTGAAGGAAGAGGAGACAGCGCTTAGCACACTTAATGCTCCGACCTGACACTGTCTGGGAATCATTGATCAATTGTTGATTTTTTTTTTTTGCTTTCTTTATTTCCCCTCTAACCATTTTACTCCTTAATCACGCCTCTCCTGTCTGTGAATGATCAGTAAATTAGAATCAATCCACTTGTCTGATTTGATTAGCAGCAGAATTAAGGAACATTTCTCATCAACCTGAGTGGGTTTTGTCTGGTTTTTTTTCACTTTGCCCACTGGTTTTGCAAACGGGAATAGATATCAAACTATTGTCATTTGTGCTTTTACAGTTTTTCCGTTTTTTGGAAGCCCTCATTCATTATTTTTTCAAAAGGGGCCCTGGTAATAATTAGCAATTAAAATGCTGTCTTTTTTGCCTCACTTTCGCCTAATTAGCTTGACAGAGACATTGGGTACTAATTCTCTGTAGTCCCCCCCCTCCCTCCCAACATCCACACATAGACCCATCAGACTCCACTCCACACGCATACACAATCACGCAGACACGCACAAACACTGACAAATCTTTGGGAGAAACCATGGCAACACCTCACATGTTTTTGCACTGATCTGGACTCACCTTGTCATGTTGCGGCAGATTTAACCAAATCAAACTCAGAAGAGGCTCTGACATCCCTGAATTGATTATTAAGCAGCATGAGATGTTTGTTATCGGCAGCGTCTGTACTGCAGAGTCCGCAGTTATTTTAAATTACAATGAAATATATAAAAATTAACTCATTTTCAAGCCTTAAAATATACAGTAGTTTCCTTAACAGATTCTGTGCTGGACAGAATTTTTCAGGTTCATATTCTAAATTTACTCAATCAGTTTTCAGGATTTTTGTTTGGCCTTGAATTTGAAGATTTAATCTATGTCCAATATTCAGTGGTTGATGTGGCTATCACCAAATACTGTAATCAATTTATGCCAGAAGAACAGGTATTGTAATCCAACAAGTCACTTATGAGACACCAGGGCTGCAAGACACTGAGGTCTTGTGCATATTTCTTCTAGGTATTTGAGGGTTTTAACAACTTAAAAGGAGTTTGTATTCTACAATTAAAAACAAACACATACTGGATATATAATGATTTACTACCTTTAGGCCAACAAAATTAATTTAATAAAGACTGACAGTGAAGCACTGATAACTGCCTACAAAACCTTACTTTGAGGTATATAAACATGGTTTGACCTTAGTGGGTTTTTTTTCACTTAAATAAATAAATAAATAAAATACATCAAACTGCTCAATACAGGTGGTAAATAAAAAACTTTGCATGAACCAGTCTGCAAAGTCTTCAAATGTAAATCTGAAGGATAAAAGAATAAGTCAACAAGAATCTGACCAAGCATCTTAAGGTCGACTGTTAATACTGGACACCTTTCAGTAGCAGGATTTTATTCGTGGCCGTGTGACGGCTTTTAGGGAATAAAATTTACAGAAAATATAGCTGAACGGTTAACTTAATAAATAAGACATGACAAGTCGGAATAAATTTGAAAAATCAGACATGAGGGGAAGTGCAGTGGAGGGTCGTGGACTCTTTGCTGAAGTACAGGCTACAGCCCTCATCAACAATGTGCATAAAAGCGCTTAGAAACTTTCCGTGTCTTTGCTACATTTGTTTAATGTGCAGATGAAGAGACACGTCTTATTATTTTTCTTGTTGACCTGCGTAGGATGTCTTCGTGTTAAAGCCAGCAGCCCACACTCTTACTTTGTTAGCTTATGTAAGGCCATATTAACGCTTCTCGGAGGTTTTGGTGGTGTGGAAGGCGGTTCAGGAGTCTGATCGGGGGGTCAGACAGCTGAGTGGCAGCAGGAAAAAGCACATGTCATGTTTGTTTGGAGCCTCCTTTGTCACGGGCCACACCCCCTCCCCCTTTTCCTGCTCTCCTCTTGGCCTTATTTAGCCCCCCGCCGTGTCACTCAGAGGTCAGGGTGAGCATGCACACACCCGCTCATACATACACAGGCAACACCAGAAAACACACACACACACACACACACACACACACATACAGATTGTAATAGCATGGTAGAGTGCATCATAGATGGAAGTGCCTTGAAGGACCTGCTTCTCATTCTCTAGACCTCATTAGCTGCTGATTTATCTCCCCCTCCTTCCTCCTAATGCTCTGGGTGGGTGGATGGTGGGTGTGTGTGTGTGCGTGCGCGTGTGTGTGGGAAGGGAATAGTGTGTGTGAGAGAAAGAAATATCATGTGTATTTTTAATGGATTAGTGTCAGTGTGTGTGTGCGTGTGTGTGAGAGAGAAAGGCAGAGATTTGGTGTGAAAGATGGTATATTTTAGTGTGTGTTCGTCCGGAGGTGTCAACTAGACACAGGGACTCTGTCATTCCATATTAGCCCGCTGTGAGCACACTCGACCTGGGGTCAAACAGATTAATAAAAGATCACACACACACACACACAGCTACTATCTGATTAAATATTCTGCAGCCCTGCGCTTCATAATCATGACAAGTACACACAGCGCTCTGGTCCACCATTATCCATTTAGCAAATTTTTGTCTTGTCTTGCAATAATCTGCTCAAACCCCCTGTGAGCTTATTATTGTCAAGGAAAAGTGCTTATAGCTGCGCGTAAAGGTAGGATTTTGGAAAGATGCTAAATATTTTGCACAAGAAATTAATAGTAAAAAAAAAAAAAAAAAAAAAGACTTCCCATCAAGATGAATTTTTTGCATCCTGCCGTTAAAGTGATTACTGTTTTTCACAAGATTGATGCTTTTAAATAAATTTTCTCTCTGTGTTTTTCACAGATAATTACGACACATTGTGTTTTGTTATGATATATAAAGGATGGTGAAGGCGTTAGGTTAAGGAGCCGCTCTGGCGCTATATGACTGTAAGGCTGCCCTACATAATTCATGGACTCCTGGGGAATGAATCTCTCAGGAGAAGAACCTTTTTTTTTTGCCTTTACCTGATTCCCTCTACATCGCAGTCTCAAGAGAGGATTCAGAGGAAAAAAGAGTGTGTGTGTGTGTGTGGGGGGGGGGGGGGGGGGGTGTATTTCGTCATGCATTTTGAAGTCCTCTTTAAAGCGGAAAAAAAAAGCGCCACAACCTAAAATGTCAAGTTGTAGCACTGTCCCCTGATAAATCTGAACACTTACTATTCTAACCTTTTTTGTCTTTGAAATATGAAGCATTTTGGCCCCTTCATTTATCTAAAAATTGAGGAAACTGCAACACTATAAAAAACTGTTTCTGCCTGAAAAAGGTCAGAGTTGTGTTATGAGACAACATGAGACACAAAGGCAGCTGATATTAAAATGCTAAATTGAACATTAAGCAAAGAGAGTGGATGAATCTATAATCATGGTCTAAATATAGGACAGAGTTTGCACAACCACCTTTCTGCAATCAACATAAACCTGTTATTTCATTACCTTGTTCTTATGCTTCTCAACTGCCCCCACAAAGACCATTCAAGTGTCATCCCATCTAACATTTTTTGTGTCCTCTGTAGATGTGAAGAACCTGGAGAACTTCCACCTGGTAGAAAGCGTCCAGGAGCAGGTCAACGCAGCGCTGCTGGACTACGTCATGTGTAACTACCCGCAGCAAACGGACAAGTTTGGCCAGCTGCTCCTGCGGCTGCCGGAGATCCGAGCCATCAGCCTGCAGGCCGAAGAATACCTTTACTACAAACACCTGAACGGCGACGTGCCCTGCAACAATCTGCTCATCGAAATGCTACATGCCAAGAGAGCTTAGGAGGGGACTGCGCTACCCACGATGCAGCTGTGCAGACATCCTGAGAGTTTTGCTGCAGCCCAAAAAACTCCGAATAACGCTTTCACCAAACCTCCAGCTCAGACTCGGCAGTGTAATGTGCACACACAAAGAACATATGGATCCCTTTATTCTATAAAAAAAAAAACACGTCTGAAAGAAGAGCCACTTCTCCTCAACCACACAGACAATATTAGAAGGCAAAAAGAAAAACACTTGAAACTAACACTGCATTTGACACTTCAAGATGGGATGTAATCGTCTGCACTAGCACAGACTATCAAGACTGGCAGGCTGCAACTTAAAGAATTAACAACCCATGAGTGTTTTAGCGCTGGTGACACTGTGAGAGGCTTTTTGTGCTGAGAAAGGAAGCTGAGAAACACCGCACATCTTTCAGACAGCTTTGCGAGTCGAGCGCTGGCTCATTCTGGTCCGATGATCCTCCAGTGTGCTCTCTCACTGAAACCTGCTTCTAAGCTGTCGTTGGTACTGTAAAGACAAACGGACAAGCAGTCAACCAGACTCTTACCATACAGTCACGTCTGTTTTTCAAACTCAAATGAGACGCCTGACTGAATTGGGAGAACTTGACGGTTAAAATATTAAGGTCTAAAAAAGGAACATTCTTTAATGAACAAAATGATAAAAAGGCCAATAAGAAGAAAAATAAAATGTTTTCTTTCTCTTGTAATGGAAGTCATTTGCTTCTCATGGTCACCTTGTGGTTCCCCTTTCTTATTCCACCTCCCCGAATCATCTTAAACTATGTACCTCAGAAAGACCAGTGTTAAATAAATTCAATTAATAATGTCAGCTGAAACAATTGTATTTATAGCCCTTTTTTCCTGCAAAAAAACACCCTCCGTTTTTATTATTTCATTACAACTGGAACAAAACAAAGCGTGATTCTGGAGACAGAGAAGGATCGACCCTGCCTTTGTCCGGAAAGACCAAAGCCTGCTGCAGAACAGAAGAAGGAAATTACAAAAACCTTAATAATCAGTATTATAAGAGAAAAAAAAAAAGATTTGTGATGTCACAGTTATGTGAGTCTTGCCTTATTTCATTACCATGCTAGCTAACCGTGCAGATGTGAATGGAAATATGTACAAATATATATATAAAGTATTAATGTTGTAAAAATTTAAAAAAGAATAATTCAACACGTGTTTACATTCATGTGGTCATATGGGAGAGAACTGTGATGAAGCATAAATTGCAAAGCAATGATTTCCTAGAAAATGAAATCAACGAAATGAAAAAAAAAAGATCCCTCTGGTTTGCTTTCTTTGGTGTGTGTACAGTGTTTTATTTTTTATTTGTTTTTGAGCAGTACTTAAATTATGTCGTGAGACACTAAAATCAAAAAGGAATCACACTTAAAATTTTAATTTCTATCTGTGTCTGCTGGCATTCAAACATTTGTTTCTTAAGCATTTCTGTATAAGGGTTCCGTTTCACTTTCAACCTTTTTTTGTAGACATTTTTTCCTTTTTTTTATTTACAGTGCTTTTACCTTTTTGATGTACAGTATGTCACTGGTTACGCTTAATAATGAAGATAATTTATTGCGTCTCTGGGTTTCCATCTATGTGTTACATGACGTGAGGTGTCCGCGCCAGAATAAATTTGTTTACTGTAGCATGTTCTTGTTTTGTTTCCACGAGTAGTTCAGAGATGCAGGTCTGGAGCAAAATAATGGGCTTTCAAAATGAAAAAAAAAAATCACCACAATTTTTTGTCTTTTTAAATGTTTATGCAAGTGTGTACATTGAAAAGCGTCTTGTATTTAAGCGAGTAGGTGTGAAAGATGTTTGTGCCACATCAGTTTTTCTTATTGAATTTCAACCTGCGTCATTGTTCTGTCCAGTTTGCTCTTGTACCAAAGACTGCATCTGTCCCCCTGTGACCTGTGACTTCTAGTAATGTGTCCAAAATGAGCAAAACTAGCTTTTGTCCTTAAAACATGGCACCCTAAATTATTTTCATGTGGAGTTTTTCACATGTACAGTAGTTGTTGTTACTGTTTTTTCACAATGTCCCAACACTTGCCTCCCACGACGACCTGTGGTGTTTATTTGTTTACCTATCAACATTTTCTTGATTGAGTCATAGAACGATCAAAAGTCTCTCAATGGCTTGTTAATGTACAGAAAATTCACTTAAATCCCATGACATTGAGCAGTTCCTGGTCCCGAGCTCCATTTACTCCATTTACTCACACATCATTACTTGTGTCTATTGATCAGACAATCTATTACCACCCACTTCCTCAAATTCTGTGTTTAGGTTCTGCAGCTGCCTTGGACTTCCAATAACATACAGGTGAACTCTACTCCACATGTAGGCAATACAGTCATGCACATTCATGTGGTCATTGCAGAAGTCCCATTTTTTTGACTGGATGTTTGGTGAAGCTGCTACAGTCCTGCTCCATCACCAACACGAGTTTGTTATAGAAACAGTTTTCAGTCACTTCAGCTGTTAGAAGTTAAAGGGAACAAACTTTAACTGTTGGTTTAATCGTAACTGTTGGGCCAGATTTGTATGCAGGATAAATGCTTTAACAAGGACTTCAACAATGACCACCTTTGTGCATTCACATGCTCATGTACACTGTCACCACATGGATACACATTGCATCAAAATGCTTTTTCCCTCCCGCTTGTCTATGACTTTTGCCCCTCCTCCTGCTGACATTCTGACTGCCCCTATCACTACCCCTGTCCTGGGGAGTGTCTCTCTGAGGCTAATTGAATTTTTCTTCATATTTCAATAAATAATTATTATGCTTATAACACCAGATTCTTGCTTCCTGCGCACACTAACGCTGTCCGGTTCCATTACATGTGTTCCTTCTTCCACTGAATAACATCATAGTTAAACAACATGTAAGTATGAGAGTTTTATTTTCCAAGTGATGAGCAGATTCAGAAATGTAATACTCTACTGAGAAAATCTCCACTTCCTGTTGATGTTGGCATGTAGAGGGAAAAACACATGAAATTTGATTTTTCTATTTGTTCCTAAATCTAAGAGAGTAGGTACTTCATTTCTTAAACTGTATTTGTGTCTTTGGGACGTTGTTCTTTTCACATATTTTGCCTTGTAAATAGCTTCAGCTTGGGATTTTGAATGTGAGAAAAGGTTTCATTGTGGAGACATGTTCTCTTTTGTTTCATGGTTTGAATCAAACACAATATACAGAAAAATGTGACTTTGCTATTCTTCTTTTTCATCTTATTGTTTTCAGCCATTCTGGCCTTTATTTGATAGTTGACAGCAAAGTGGCATTGGGAGAGTTAAGGATCAGTGAATATTGGGAAAAGGGGCTTAATTGCGTTTTTGTATGTTTTGTGTACATGTGCAGTATCAAGAAAGATGCTGTACGTTATCACTCAGCCGTTCTGCTCCATCTTTTTTCATTTTTTCCATATAATTCTGGCCCTTATTTGACAGTAGCAGGGGAGAGAGATGGGGATGACAAGTGACAATAGTGGCCACCTGAATCAAATCAGGGACAGCATGAGAATGGGTCCGAGTAGGCCCCATTACTTAATTCATGTAACACAATGCAGTACTACCGCACACTTTACTGGGCAATATACATTACTGCTTTCACAAGCAAGTGTACAGACAGTGAGGCCATGAAAGGAAATACACATAATGAAAAACACAAATATACCAAATGCAGAACAATGAATTTCTGGTGGAAACTTGAATTGAAGTTTAGCTTAAAAATATATTGGAGCATTTAGCTTACATTATTATCTAGCACATCCTAAAATAAGTGTTAAAAGCAGAATGAATCCCAGATCACTGAAAATACTTACAACTAGGAAAGAAGACGAAGAAAGAATGTGACACTACAATTGGACACAGACATCTGTGTACCCTGTGTCTCTACACTGATCATAGGTGACAGAAAATTGAAGAGTTAAGGAAAAGAGAGCTACAATACAAAGGAAACATTTCACCAACTCCCAATTAAAAAACAAATCACAATATAGAACTATCATCACTGTCACTGGCCTGCTCAGTCAACGTAGACGAGGCCATAGCTCTTCTGAGGCGCAGGGCTGCGAGGGAAACAGGAAGATGCAAACTCCAGCTCCATGGGAACGTGAAGACTACAGCCAGCCGGCAAGGACTCCACCTCTGAGGGAGGGGGCTCCTGGATGGGACAAGGGCATAGGTAAGTGGGGAGGGTCAAGTCAAACAAAGAAAACAATATGCATTTACATTAGACTGAGGTCACCAAAATACACTGATACATATGGGGGAAGACAGGATTATTGTGTCTTTACACATTTTTATTGAAGCACAACTCACAAAAGTAACCAAAACAAACCTTTCTCCTTTT
Organism: Centropyge bicolor; assembly: GCA_037975185.1. Lineage (NCBI taxonomy): Eukaryota > Metazoa > Chordata > Actinopteri > Pomacanthidae > Centropyge > Centropyge bicolor. Next base: position 8,772,981 of record JBBMOC010000008.1, read on the forward strand.
AAAAAAATGGCTAAATGACACAATTAAGCAAATTAATTTTGTGAAGTGAAGCTCTGTTCCACTCATCCTACAACCTTCAACAGCACAAATGTTGATGTACAAATACAAAGACCTCCATTATTTATTGAAACACACGTCTGCTATTACAAACAGATTTTTGGCATAATATTAACTCTGCTAACAGGTACAGTTTTGTGATGTTACACGGAATCATTAGCTAACGAAGAATTGTCGTCATCATTTCTTGTATTTTTGGTACAAAAGACGCAACTTCAGACAAGACTGGCTGATCAGATCAAAGTACAGTGTGATACAACCTGCCTTTTCCTTTCTTTCAAAGGTTTGTTTAAAACCCAATACATACAGAAAAAATTTGATTGTCTTTTTTATTCATCCATTTTCTTCTACATATCCAGTGTCTGGTCACAGTAGCAGCAAGCTAGGCAACGTTTGCCAACTCCTCCTGGGGCATCCTTTGCCTTCAGCCTCAGCTCCCTCTTGACCACATTACTGTTGATGTCACACCATCCACACGTCCATCTCACACTCCATTTTACGTCATTCGTGATCAAGCTGTTGAGATTAAACCCAATACTTAAACGGCTGCAAGCTAATAGGGCGAAGCGACCTGGTGCAAGGTCATGGTCTGACGAAGCTAAAAGAACAACGTCACTCGCCAAAATCAGAGACGCAATTCTGAGGTTCCCAAACTGGGCACTCTCCTCACCCCAGCTACACCTTCAGAGGACACCTCAGGGCTAACCAAGTACAAAAGGCCTCCTTCTTCAGATTGACGATTTCCTTCAATGCTGATGTCCCAGAGGTGGTTCTTAGGTTTCCTCCACAGCAAGTAGCAATGACCTCCTGACCACAGCTCCTAACAGTCACCTCTACAATGGAGGCGAGTACTCTGAACTGCTGTTTGGTGCATAAACACACACAAAAGTCACAGTCTTCCCATCAGTGACTTGCACTTCCATAAAGGCAACCCCTCATTTTGAGTATCACCATACACGGCCAGCACCTCTCACCCTTGGCAACTCTTGAAAAGGAGAGAGTCCAGCTTCAGGAGTTTGGTTCCAGAGCCATTGCCATTGATATCGAAATGGTCCCACTCCACCTTGATGTGACATTCCACATGCTGGTCTTCTACTCAAGGTGTCAGCATGCCTAGGTCCCTGCCTTTGCACACAGCCCTCCATACAAAGCTGCTGACCCCAATTATTATCCCTGTTGATGGAGGACCCACAGGGCAGCTGCCCTATGTAGTTCTTTTGGGCTGCGCCCAGCTGAGCCCCATAGGATAAGGCTCTGGGACCAGTTTGCTTTGGGAGACCCTGCCAGGGGCTAATGTCTCCAACAACACAGTTCCCAGGGTCTAAGGGACACGTGTAATAATATAGCATATAAAAGTGCAGCAAAAAATGCTGACGTTGTTTATTCCAACATATACAGCAGGCTTTTTAATGTTTCCACATCTTCAGGATTTTTAGAAAACCAATATCCAGAAATTATAGCCAACAGGTTGGGTTTTTTTTTTAAATCTCTTGTAAATGTAATAAGCCAAACTCTTGACAATTTATTCTTTTCATTTTTCTCCATAAAGTAAATAATATGAGGGGTCATTGGATTGCTGAGGTGTTGATCATAATGTTAGCAGTGTTCTCGTGCAGCATTAAGGATGCTGGTCACAGTTGGGCAAGGGGCCAGCTCGATCCCCGGTGCGCAGCGTTGCAATCCTCACTTGGAGCTTGGCTTGCAGTGCCTGGCCTCCTGTCTGTAAATGTGTTAAACCTGCTTTCACTCGCCCTGAATTTGTATAAATAATGTATATACATTTATCCACAGACTCTAACAAGTGCAGCCTCAGGTGAAAATACTCAGAAATGCATGCTATGCGCATCCCCGAAGGTGGACATCAGCTCCAAACCGGCCAACTCAAAAGATAACCACACAGAGAGCAAGAAAAAAGAAAAAAGCACAAATGAATAACTTGCCAAAAGCAACATAAACACACATACACACAGTTTTTCTCTCTCTCACACACACACAGATGCAGTGCTGTCAGTTTCTAAACAAGTTTTCCTTTCCATCACACAAACAGCCCCAAGTTGTGTCTGCCAGTGTTATGTGAAGCTTTTAAACTCTGGAACCACTTCACTCGTGTTTACCAAGATGCGCTTGTATGTTTCCCTGCATTGTCAAAGCACAGTCAAAGAGAAAGAGATTGAGGGCACAAGAAAAAACAAAAGCTTTTGGAAGTGTTCCAAGATTGCAAGAAAAGGTGCAACTGAACACTGGAATAAGCCAGTTTGGTATTCAGTCCAGTTTCAGGGAGGACTGGAGGCCCAAGAGGCCTGAGAAAAGCACAACCAGTCTGAATAAAATGAACACCCGCTCAGCGCCACATGGTGGCAAAACATGTCTTTGGTGAATTCATCAGTAAGAATAACTACCACACCAATCACTGACTTTATAGTAGATTATAATGTTTGAACTTACTTATATGAAATCTTAATTCTTTGCCTTTATTTAGACCTTTTTTCCTGAGCCACCACCACGTTTTCAATAAACACAAAGTACTGGATTGTGCACACCTGTGTGTATTGACTCAGTCATTCTAGGTCATCAAGTTGAATGTAGGCTTCTTTACTCTCACCTCGGCATTCAGCAGCTCTTTATTTTTACTGCTGAACCAAGATGTTCTCTCAAATTAAAAAGACCTTCCCTGCAAATTTCTGTAAACACTATCACATAAAAGCACACAATCAGAACAGGCACTGTCTCCACTGAGAAAATCAATTTGCCAGCATAGTATGCAATAGGCACTGACCATCCTTTATCATTCATTAGTGAGTTTATTGGTACTGTGGTTCATCAGTTCCAGGCAGCTGAGAAAAAGTTATTTTTGGCACTGTCAAAATGGCATTTGTCATAATATCTTATTTGATCATATATCATCATAAATAAATATGAGAGCTTTGTAATTATTTTGAACTGATTTCATAAAACAAACACCGATGTCAAAATTAACAGTCAGTGGCATTTTATTTCTCTTTTACCTCATTTATCAATATAATTACAACAAATAATTGGGATACTGTCTCCAAAACCAAGGCAAAAATAAACTTTTCTTTGCATTTCATTGATGAATACAGTGGTTTATTCGTCAGTTTTCAAGTGTTCAAACTTGTAGAGGCTTACAGATGAAGAACAAGAAGGCTAAAAAGAAACAGCGTAACTCTTCAGAGAGGCAATTAGCCAACTTTCTAATCACTTATACCAAACAGCGACTGGGGGACCCATTGTTTGGCGGCCTGATGGACAAACTTTAAAAATGTAAAGATCAAATTAATAGGCAAGCATTGTTAATGGGAACACTCACTATTGTTATGCAAAAGCCTCACTGTGGCATGCAAAACAAATACACTAAGGTTTGGAATTGGAATGTTTCGAAGGCCGCTGCCGTTTCATTTCAAAGCATGCATTATACATCATTGTGCATAAAGAGGAAGCCTAAAGCATTATGATGTTTTTTTCCACGATGATTATCCTTTATTAGTCATTAAAAAGAGAGCGAGAGAGAGAGAAAAAATACAACTTTTAAGCACCTGAACCTCGCTGCCAGCATTCCATTAATTGCCTGCACAATGGGGAGAGCCTTTGGAGATTTTTCAATTTCAAAAAATGAGGAGCATGCATTCATTCAGTCGTGCTCATGTTATACCGGCACTTAAATCCTACAGAGCTCACATAAAAAAGGACTCAAGGTTGCATCCGATTGAAAGCCTCCAACTACAGCCACTTCAGAAATCCATTTAGCAAGCGGGGGGTTAGAACATCTAATTCAAACAGAGTTGCCCTGTTAAAATGGTTGCACCAATGTCTTTTAAAAACACACACACAAACACACACACACATTTTCAGGCCCACACTTTTCTCCTGTGTTTGCTTGGCTCCATTGTAAGAAAGATGAACCTGGCACATAGACAGCAAGGCACAAAGAATTAATCTTGCCAGACCTCAGCCAAGTGGCGAAGGTGAATGCTTGACAGCACGTGGAATCTTGACCTTTGCTTCGATAGTGTCAAAAAGAATACTCTGTGTGAACGGCAGAGAAAGAGGTCTGTGGCGTCTGTAATAACATGACAACCTGAATGTCACGACACTATTCACCAGCTGCAGAATCCCGGGCTAAGAGAATGTTTTCCTATGACAATATTAAAAAGAATAATTACAAGTATTTATTGTGAGCAGAAACAATAAAACTTTCAAACAATTCAATTAAACCGAGGGAAAATTTGATATTTAAAAGAAGTGATGTTTCATTTGTTGAGGAACTGATGAGTGATTATTGCAGTGTGAATCTTTGAACCTTCACCTGTCATTACAATTTACACTTACTGTTGTTAATTTGCTTGGTAACAATTCATTTGAAGGAGTGTGCAAAAGACATGACAGCATTATAACCATGTCACGATTCGTATCAACACAAAGATGAGTCCTTATGGTATTTATGTTGCACATTGTTAATGTCCCTCCCCTAGCTTCCTGTTTTTACAGGAAACACAACAACATAGAGAATCAAACTGCATTCTATTAAATCGAGGTAGTTTTGTGCTAAGTGCCTACCGCGGTGCTGAGTCAGCTAATATGTGTTAAGTGTTAGCTGCATGGCTAACCAAGCTCATAAACATTTATGGACACTCCTTCATGTTCATTACATTTGTCATATCATGGTTATAATGGTGTAATGTCTTATGAGCACCCCTTCAAACAAAGTGTTACCATTTTTTTTTCCATTTAACAGTCTCTGGATAGTTTATGATTTCCACTTGAGCAGGGGCCAGCAAAACCTGAACCACTGAATTTTCAGGAAATATGATTATTTTCAAATTATCAGTGCTTTGAGCTTGCAGTTTTGCTAATGCTCATACTAAATTACTAATTATGCAGTTCTGTTTCTATTCATTCCTAACAAACTGCTGTTATTACTGCAGGAAACTCATCGCCTTTTCATGGGAAAGACTGCAGACTATTAACAGTATGAGACTGTCTTGCACAAAAATAAAGGTGTTTGTGAGAAGTGCTTTGACAGAGAAAAACAGGGTATATGGAAACAGGACACCCACACACTGTCATTACTTGCTTATTTATTTACTTCTCAGAAAGTTTCAGTGTGTGACCTTATACAAAGTGTTTAGAACAACAAGTAGAGAGGTTCATGACCTGAGAATAAACCAGATCAGATTGACAAGAGGGCTCATGGGCTCTCAAACACACACACATATCAAAGTCCTTCTTTGTGACAACACAGCATTGAAGTTTAATTACTGGAGACTCCTACATACCCAACCACAACATTAGTCCTAACATCCTCTCAATTCCAGTACTATACCTAAACTAAGCATAAACCCGAAAATAAATGGTTGTGGAGTCCAGATTGCGTCCACAGATGTCAGGTAATTCCCCACATGCTACGATGTGAACAGATTTGTGGCACAGCAATGTGGTTAATACATTGTGTAAATTTTTTTGAACAAACACAGTTGCTTTTCTCAAGATTTTGTTGAGATTTTCAAGACTTAATGCAACACATAACTAAAATAATCTAATGGCACACTGTTTAAAAAAAGTGACAGTTGTACATACAGTAAAATGTATGTCCAATAGCATGAACTGAGGGCAGGGTGGTGGCCTCAGATCCCATCATGTAAAACCAGAACATTTTAATCTCACAGGAGCTTGAGCTGTGACCAGCTACTGAAGAGCTGAGGAACCAGCACAGTTCAGGACCATCAATACTCACAAATACACCTCTCACATGGCAAAGATGTACTGTCCTCACATATAAGGATCTAATTAGCTATTTATCTACAGAAATAAATTTAAGTGAGCATACAAAGATACACACTTAATGATGCCTTTTATGCAAACAATGACACCTACATTACTGAGCTGAGAGGCATGTTCGGTGTCAAACAAAGGCAGCAAATGGCTTGACCTGAACTGCTTTTACTAAAGGCTGAATGCTTTCCATCAAGGCCCTGTGCAATTTCAACCAGTTGCCAGAACAGGTGATGTACAGCCTTCACAGACTGGCCTTAATGTAAGAGTTTTAATTGAACTGTCTTTACACCTTAAACGTGAGACATTATGCTCATTTTCAGGAACATACCTTTAATCTGGGTGACTACGAGAAAATGTTTACGTGCTTTAATGCTCAAAAAACACATTATTTTTCTTTTATTCAGTGCTGTAGCACCTCTATTCTCCTCTGTCTAAAATGCTCAATTTAGTGCCCGTCTCTTTAAGGCCCACCTCCTGAAAAGCCCAGTCTCCTCTAATTGGTCAGCTCCGATAGACCTGAGGAGGCACCGCCCACCAACTTCTGCATCAGCTGTGTAGGAGTTTTTGCAATAGAGATGGGAGGTTCAAGTCTTTACTGACTTGAGTTTGTATCAATCACTCGCTAAAAAGAGTCAGGTTGTCAAGTCACTCGAGTCACCAAGTCCTACCCAGAGCTTAGTGAATCCCCCAATGGCCCCCAGTAATGTAATGCATTCAGGCCAACCAGCCAGACTTTACTCCAACATCATCTCAAATATAATTATGGCAACAGGTACAAACAGTGTAAAAAATGGTAATAAGCCATTTTTTATCAAGTATGGAGGAAGAAATTGATAACAAAGAACATTTAACTTCAATATGTTGTGACATACCATAAGCTTGTTAATTCAGTATACACACACCAGCAAAGATCAAGTAACTTTAGCAAAGTGAACTTTTGTGTAACAACAAAGCCAGTGGAACTTAAGTTGCAGTATGGAGTTCTACAAAAATTGGTTTGTTGTATTTCACAGTGTGTGGTTTGGTAGGCACTTCAGATACACAAATGCATGTGCACAAGCATTAAAAAAGTGACCTTTTTATACTTTTTATTCTCTTTAACATCAGTTCTAGTTTGCCCTGATAAGCTTCTGTTTCTTATTGCAGCATTGCAGTGCTACATAAATGTTGCAAAACAAAAAATTAATACATGTATAACATTAATCGAGTAATGTATATTTGACTGTACTGCATTCCATGCCTATGACAAAAACAAAAGATTCAACTTCAATTTAGTGTGCATCAGTGTGCGTCTCTGCTAATGAGTACATACATGTGTGTTTCCACAGATGGATGTAAGTATTTGCGCACGTGTCTCTGCACATACATCTGCAGGTCTGGTTGGTTGGTGAGATCAATGTCAAAACCCTTAAAAGGACTGAATCAAGCAGAGAGGAACTTTCCTTTCATCTCCCCCTCCCTCCATGCCTCCTTTCTTTCCTTCTCTGTTTCAGAACGTCACGGACAATTGCTGGCAGGCCTTCAGATGCAAACAGCTGCTCACACATTGTCACTATGATGGGAACTGATTATTTAGTCTGCTGTCCCTCCTTTGGGACAGCAACAGTTTCTGTAAGCTACTGAGGACTCTTAAGAGGCTGGGTCCTTTGCCAGAGGCAGCAATAACACTGTAATAGAGGCTCCTATAAATGAACATCACAGGCTTAAACATTGCTACGTAAAAGGAGAGTATGGGCCCCAAAGGAAGATCTTTGGGGAACATCCCCTCAGCATCTGTTTGGAGATGTGGCTCTGCTTTTGAGAGGCCAGGAGTTAAGTGTAACATGACTAAGGCTGCCTCTCATCACTGGGAGTTCTGGGTTTGTCAAGCTGGTGTTGATCAAGGTAGACATGACAAGGCCTGGATTCGCGCCACTGAATCACAAGATTCCTGATCACCTGTATTAGACTCTTAATCACGTAAGGACTTGTTTAATCACAATTCTGTGATTTCTGGTTGAGGGGCTAACAGAATTGGTGTTGACTGGACATAAGTAGGATATCATTACAATGCCTCGTCCTGGTTGCTGAGGCAGCTGCAACCTACAGAACAAGACAATGTCCCAGCCTAACATGACATTGTATCCTCTATGTTTTTCCAATCCCTTACCAGGTCACTGCTTCAATCCAACTACATTCCCCAATTGCTGAATGGCCTTCAAACTCTATTTAAAGCTACCATCTTAAACTCTCCACCCCTCAAAACTACAGCAAATGACGCAGCATCTAGTGTTAAATTACGAGAGTGGCTTTCCCTCATTTTAGCACTTCCCTTTGAAAGGGAACATTTTAAGGCAGAATACTTTTACAAGCTAAAAAGGCTCGAGTCATTTTGTCTGTCTCACTGCTCATTCAGTACTCAGCTGGGGTCAGCAGTCTGTGGGATAAAGACGAGCAGTTAGCTATATTGATAGCATATTGGATAATGTATTTTTCAGCGATACATGTAATTGCTCTACAGCATCCTCAGAGATGTCCTGAAATGATGTCTGAGAACATCATAAATACATTGATGACTTCTTCCTCCGGATCTCAGGACAGTTTAACTTTGTTCAGTCTTTCATTTTGGTCTAAAATGTTTGGCTACTGTTTATTATTCTCTGGCAAAGAGCCACCAGCTGGCAGAGACAGTGCATTTGTCATCAATGAACACCTCATTACAACTGGCTATAAAAACAAAAACAAAAAGACCCACTTTGTCCATTTTGTAACTGTTTACCCACCAAATCACAATTTGGTGAACAAACAGAGGAAACAAAGACTACGAATTTCTATGTCTAATCAAGGTTGTACTGACAATAACAACGATTTACGAATTTCCAAATACAACTCTCAAAAACAAAAATGTATAATAGATGGCACAGCATTGTTGAATCGACCTCCAGCACATCGATGCAAGATTGACAGCAAGTGGGCGGCATTCAGGTAGAGCTAACGTTAACTGGCATTTGACAAGTTCTCTCTCTGGGAGTGTACCAGAGCCTAACAGTGCATATCAAGCTCAGAGTCTAATGTGAGGTGAGTGATGTAAGGTGAGGTGAGGCTGTGTGAAGCCTGAGGCTGAACACCAAAGCACAGGGCAGTGGTCAGATCAATACCGGCTCAACCTCAGACAAACGAGGTCCGGGTGGTGGGCTGCAGAGAGACAACGCTTCGTGCTAGACCTGGGCATGCCATTCATGTACACGTACACACACACACACACACACACACACACACATACATTTATTCATAACATTAATGATAGTAATCGTTGCATTCCACCTTCATTGTGCATTTTCAGTATTAATCATTGAGTTGAATAGACCTACAGAGGTAGGTGTTATTCTGCAGTGGTTTTGGCTTAAGGAGCAGTCATTCTACTTTCCAAACACAGTGTTAGCAAGAATATCACTTTTAAAGCAGGGGTTATTAATAGACTAATCTTTGTGTCACCACCTAATATGTCACCGTTTGAAATACAACTCTCCACTTATTTCCTATCCACTCTGAAACCACGGTCAAAAAAAGCAAGCATACATGTAAAAGTAATAAGAAACCTGCACCCAACAGTAAAATTCCTGCTTTGTAATAACAAGCAGTTGTATTTGACCAATATTTTCATCTGGTAGGAGGGACGACAGACACACCCTGTGTAGCCAAATCAGAAACAGACATCCACAACTGATAAAAATGTCAGTTGAAATTTGTAAAAACTCATAAATAATGGATGTTCCAAGTAGGCAGGGGAGCATCTTCAATGAGCCCAGAGTGCCGAGCATGCTTTCTCATCTCCAAACCGAGGAACCATCTTAATGACTGCGCCCGGAGACCTGGGGGTCTCCATCAACCCCCCCATTTCCCCCAACCCACCATCGGACCCCCCTTGTCAAGCCCGTCCATGCTCCCAACCACCACATATCGTTCAGAGGGGAACATGAGCTCTTAAATTAAACATTCACAGCAGCGGCCGCTGCCTGTTTTAGGCAAATCAGCAGAAAATGAAACAAACAGGGCACCTCAGGAAGATACATATGTGTGCAATTGAGACATTTTTCAAGGGAGACGGGGGAACTTTGGTGGAGTCAAAAATGCAAATAGTCTTCTTTATGTTTTGTGGATAAGAGAGGCTGTTTTGCACTTTGAGCAAGTTGGAAGAAGGAAAACAAATTTATTTTGTTGGTATCTCTTTCTGTGCAATGAGAGGGAGGGGCAGAGTGTTTGAGTATTTTATTTAGTGATTACTTCATTTAGTGACAGAGAAGAAGTTAGAAAATTGAAAAACTAGAGAAGTAAACTGACAGGTATTTTGTTAAAATGACTCTGAGCTCTGTAGCATCCTGCATCATCAGGATTGGGGGTCACCTCTGGGGAAGGATGACGGTGGATGAGGTAGCGACCACTATCCCCCTCTATTGACCTGAATTCAGACATAAACAGGAAATTGCCTGCAGGAAGGAAGTCATATTTTTTACAGCTGTGCCCTGGATGAGGAAAGCATTGTGCAAGAGCTACATATTCTATATATGCATGCGATCTACTCAAGTCTGATGTCTACAATGAGCCAGTCAGTATCACACAGAACCTGAAAAATGACAGGCCATGCTGGAGCGCGAGACTAGTGTTTGTGTTTTGAAAGAAAATTGTGGTCATTGTCTTTTCCTGTCACCATTAAAAAGGCCTTTTTCCTGCACCAGCTACAGATAAACCTTTTTGTCTCTTTGTTTTTGTTCTTGGATGAAGATCAAAGCGCCAGGTCCAGACTCAGGGCTTGTGATCTGTCAGGGTGCAGGGATTTATATGGCACTTACATCCTACGATACTCATCACATCTGCAAGTCACAGTGATAAATCAGACTGGCAAGCTGCACAGCATTACATATACTGTATGTATGCTGTGGCCGTAAGGCAACAGATTCTAGTTTTGAAGCAATGGTGTTTTGTCCTGTTAACAGATAAAAATGCAGTTGTTCTGACAGGGTATCAAGCCCCTTTCTCCATTATTGATGAGTCATTTGACTCATCAGTGCAATACCTGGCAGACATACCCACTGGAACATGCACACTTTTTACACACACAGATGAAGAGGTTTGATCAGTTTCTCTGTCTGCCAAAAAGGGAGGTTGAACTGGCTGAAAGGTGGAGGCTGAGGATGGCGGGGGAGCCCAGAGCCCTACAGGAAGTGATTTAATGTCCAAAAAGACATGCGCTTGTTTTTGCTCTGTCTCTTTCCTGTTGTGTTCTGATAGGGACTTCCTCTCCCCAGTGGGGATGGATACGGGTGTCATCCGTCCATCCATCCATCCCACCCACCCCCACCCACGCACGGCTTACGGAAATATCATTCTGCTGCCATGCAATCTCTGCAAAAAACCCATCAAACTCTTTGGACATAAGCGTAAATGGACAGAAAGAGTGTGTGTGTGCACGTGCATGTATGCAGCTGGGCAGGTGGGGTGGAAATATTTCATTAACATACAATGAGTTACTGGGAATGCCACAGATAAAAGGGTTAACTTTTTCGAAAAATGCCACCAACAAATATTGAGAAGGTAAAAAGTTAAGAAGTCAGAGGCCAGGAGGAAGGAGACATCACATTCATCTTTGTAACTTTGTGTGCACTGGCATCCCCATCCATTTGAATGTGTATGAGTGTATCAGTAATAACCTGTGTGTGTACTATGTATGAGCCTGTGGAGCCAGAGGGCTCAACCTCAGGCATGGTAACACCGGGATGATCTCTTCCTGTCTGCCTCAGTATCTCTGCAACCAACTCCCTTCCTTTCCGCTAAAACACACAGCGATACAAGCACACATACATGCACACACACACACGGGCATGTGCACACACACGCAAGCACACGCACACATATGTCCTCCTCTTGAAGACATTCTCTCTCTATCCCTAACCCTTACTTAAACCTGAACCTTGTTCTAACCCTAAGGACCACTCTTGGTTTTATCTGTTCTTTCCAGGGATAAGGTGAATAAAACATACAATGCCACCCAATATAAAAACAGCCTACAAAATTTACCTAGAGGTGAGTGTTTTGCTAAGAGCCTTTCAAAGGTACATCTGACAGATCTATATTTTACTCATCAGTCATACCAGGGCCCACCTCATCCAGACATTAAAGATAAAAAACGAATTTGTAGAAGTCCCAACTTCCAACAGCCAAGGATTGTGGTGTCATGGTCAAAGACATTTAAAGAGGATATCAAGCCAGATTCAATCATGTGACCTTGTGACCATACAGATATTTAACAAGAAATACTAATTAACCTTCAAAAGGCTGAAGAGTTTGCCTTTAACATTTCATATGATGAAAAACTAAAAAGAGGTGATATGTTTAACTAAAGAATAATCAAGCAATATCATGTACTACTACCATCATCTCTGACTTTAGCTTTATTTCACAGTGTCATAGATTAGATTTGATTAGGCATAGATTTCAGCCAGCCTTTTTTTGTAGATAGAAATGTCTTACTGCGTGGGTATGTGTATGTCACCAGGTCTCTATGGTGTTTCCACCAGTGACCAAAGCACCTCATGTTACAATGCTTATCTGCTCTCTTCTGTGTCGACTGATTTAATGCTATCACACATACACATACACACAATGACCCACCCTGCAACCTCCCCTCTTACTCATTCACTTCATCTACCAACACACTTGTACAGTGTGCCTGTCACACACACATAGATGCATATGTGCACACACATTCACCTACAGATGGAGGAAATAAGCTCAGCGCTGCCTGTGTCTGCTGAGGAAGTGAGGTGCAGTGATGGCACATTAACGATAGGACCCATGACAGCAGTACGCATCGGCCTCACTGAACAAAGCATGCGGCCACTTTTTAATTCAATGTGGATTGTTTAAGTGAAACAATGGCTCTGTGCCCCGCTGAGGGTTAGGAAAGGGTGAGAAAGGTGAGTCTGTCAGTGGTAGCTGGCCGGTGTTTTTGTATTTTAAGTTACGGATGATCCCGTGGGTTTAATGGGGTCGTGCATCAGAAATAGAGCTGTGGTGCAGTAACATCCGCTGTTTTTCAGGTAACTAACAAAAAAGCCTGACAATGAGTGGGATGAAAGGGAAATACTACCAGACACGCTCATTATGGTACCATAAAGACTATTTGGAGGCAATATGACTCATATACAGTAGGCTCACATTTTGGAACATTACTTTTTCCGGCCATTCTTATCAAAAACATCCTACAATGGACAAGAATGTATTAAGGCGTAGTTTGCTGAAAGTGTCTTTGAGAAATATTCAAGCTTAAGAGCGCTGTTTGTGACATTATGGTCACAGGGCAGTCTCACTAACCAGTAGTTTGTCTATATTCAATTGGAAACAAACATCTAGCAGCTAATTCTAAACAATATAAAAGTACCAGCTGGGAGGATCAATTCTGCTAATAATACATTAAAACTGTGGAGAAGGGATTCATTTAGAAATAGATATAGAAATGTAAAAAAATCTGATTTCACTGTGTGTGTGTGTGTGTGTTTTCCCTCTAGCATTTGCATTCCTCACAGCCCATTTGGTCTATGCTAATGGAGTCTACTCATGCAGAGCAGCAGGTCTTAATGAAAAACCTTTGGCTGGTGATCAGTGCTATTGATCAGCCTGAGCCCCAGCTTTAAGCAGGGCTAATTGATCAATCACCACTGGTTGCTTCGGATTAATGGAACATGACTGGTGCTCCCCCCAAGACATACTCACCTCTCCGAGTGAGTGGTGTGCGTGTGTGTGTATTCGTGTGAGAGAGTGTTATAAACATTTTATATTGTGCATGTTTATGTGCATTTGTATGTATGACAACTAGATAACTCAAGGGAAAATAAGATTACTGTTTATTAAAACTACAAAAAAAGGACAAAAGTAAACCTTTTCAAGACTCTCTCACTAACAGATATATAGTCTCTATGAAAGGCCCAATGTGGCATTTTACTATAAACACACCAAATGTCTTAGCGTAGGGAAGTGAAGAGCATATTTTCTTCATAGGGAAGTGTACAACGGCTCATCAAACATCTACTGAATGAAAGTGGAATTGCTGGAATGTCATGTGTGAGGATGTGTGTGCGTCTTTAAAGGGTTTTTACATGTTTTAAAAGTTACAAGATGTTATAAATTGTTGTAGATGTTATGGTAGGTATTTTAAAAGCTTTTGTATTGGGTCTCAGACTGAACCAGAGCTGATATGTGGTAGTACTTTCTGATCTTAGTAGGTTGACTCAATCAGTCAACTAGAAAACAACTAGAGACCCTTCTGCTAGAATGTATTCATTGGGACATGAACATAACACTTTCTTAAAAATCAAATCTGCAATAATATCTACAACAACATCTTGTGCTGTAGACTGATAATGGTAAAATTTGATGTTGGATTGACGAACACAAGGAAGAGCGTAATGACGGTGAAGGTGTTACTGTTGTTGTACTGTTGTTAATGAATCCACTGTGTGTTTGCATGTTTGTGTTGATGATGTGTGAATGACATCTGGAAGTGAATGTCAGTGTGTGTGTGTGTGTGTGTGTGTGTGTGTGTGTGTGTGAGTGTAGGCGATTAGTCTAGTCCAGTGTGTTATGCAGTAATCCTAAATAAGAATACAATATTCACATGAATAATGTATTAAAGGTATCAGAAATTAGCTGCTAAATCCTGATATCAGTTTAAGTCTAGAGTATATTTTATGTTTCTCGCTAGTCCCACTGCTGATAGACATGACACCAGCAGCCCCCCGTGCCAGGAAGGACTGAGGCACACAAAACAGGAAGCCCCAACAACACTCCCAGCACAGACACACATGTTCACAACCCTCCTATTGAATGAGTGACAGGCTGACTGGCCAGTGGAGGCTCCATGGAGGATTTGTGTCTGTGTGTGTGTTTGGGGGGTGGACTGAAGGTTCCAGCTGGCCTGTCATGGGACTCCCAATCGCGTGTGAATGGTACTCAGAGGGAGCTGTGGCTAACTGGTCCAACACAGAAACACTCAACAGGCTGGAAAAGGTCAACTGGGGTGAGTTCAGCAGGGTAAAACCAGGAATACTGTTTTTCTGTTTTATTGAACAGACCTGAAGAGCCTATGAATTCGTTCAAATATTCCGTTCATTTCAAAAATGCTATATCTCTAATTTGAATTGAAAAAAGTATAAAGATTATCACAAGGACTGGAAAAATATCATCATTGGGTTCAAAAGCAGATTAGATTGGAAAACAACCTGAGAAATATCTTTATTGTCATTCTTTTTCAAATCATAATGTTTTGGACAATTACTCTCTAAAGCTCATCACTGAATATTTCTGAAACACAAAGTATCCTCGAGTCTATGTACAAATTTAAGCCATTACTCATGGATGACAACTGCAGCTCTGATGGCAAAAAAAGGATTATTCAGTTTTATTCTGGTAAGATGAAAACTTTCCCAATATTGCAGCAGTTGAAAAGCTGAAGTACAAGAAATTTGCATAAGGCATAAAATGCCTAACAACAATCAGAACAACCTGTCAAAGCAAAAAACTCTAATGGCAACAGCCGGCCAGTACAGTCTGTCTCTTGCCCAAGCTGAAACCAAAGGACCACCCCCGCAACACGCACAGACCATCTCCACCTCCTATCATTTAGCCAACCTTGACCAACTAACCAACCGCACATACACAACACTCACACCCTCCTATCCTTTGACTGACTCGCACATTTTGTGGAATGAGACCACACTTCCACCCAATAACCTCTGGTGTGAACTTAATTGTGTATACTCTGGTATAGGGTTTCGGACCATGCCTGGGTCCTGTAGCACTCAAAGAGAAACAGACGCTGTGAACTTGACAATGAGAGTGAGAGAGAGAGAGAGAGAAAGAGAGAGAGAGAGAGGAAGAGAGTAGGAGAGAGACAGAGAGACAGAGAGGGAGGCATGGACCACCCAACGGCTGTGAAGAAAAACAAAGCTGGGTGGAGAGCAAAGTCAGCTTCGATCACATCGGAGGTAGGACAGTTGGAAGTTGTTGTGTGGTAGCAGTTCGCCAAGGGTGAAAGAGGCAGAAAGAAAGAGAAAGTGGAGCACTGAAAAAGTCATTTGATCTTGGAGTCGATTTTTAGTAGCAATTGCCTCAAAGAAAAAGAATAAATAAACTCTGCTATTTTGTTTGGATGAAACCTCTTGTTTATCATAATCATCATAATTATTCTTTATTGAGTCATTTTTTTTAGTAAGGACAAAAACTTGTGTAATAATTTCCTGTGCTATCAAGGGAGTGGCAGTACACATTAGTTGTTTCCAGTGCTCTGAGCACTGCTGTTTTTCACTTTAGTTATTTATCACAGTTTCACTTATAATTCAGTTCTCAAGATTGCTTACTTATGGACAGAAAAATTGAACTAAAACAGCCCTTTAATTCAGAGATCCTAAATGAGAAGCTGAGTATCTCTGAACATGGATGAACAATCAACACTATAAAAGTTAACAAGTTACTTAGAGGTGTACATCTTTTCCCAACATTGTATGTATACACAATGCAGAATAATTAATTTGAGTACTTTATGAGGCAGGATGTCAGTATTCTCAGTCACATAAAAATAGGATTGAAAACCACTGAACTGGAGGTTTTGAGAAGTGCCTTATGGCCGGCTTTGAATTACTAGATCAACTGGTAAAACCTCAGAAGGTAAAGTGATTAACACTCTAACCTCTGTTAAGAATGAGCACTCATGTGCCCTTGATCTGTGTACTTAACCTCTGAGTGTGTGAATTTAAAGCACAATGGATGCTCAGTATACTCTTTTCTGGATAAACAAAGGCAAAGACACTAAAGCAAATGTAATTCATATAAATTTCTCTGTCTTATTTACAGTTATTTCAGCAGCATCCTACATGATACAGTTTATTTATTATCAGCATTATGTAACTCAAGATGTCAGATTTTTTAGGATTTGGAATACAAACGACTTTAAATTTAGCATGAATTAAAGTGACTTGTTTAAGGAGATATGAATTAATGTGAGATGTGGTTCTAATGCTGGCCACCAGAGGGACAGGGATATGCAGAGAGTCTGATCAGGGAGTCAGAGGCTTCGATTTATTTCAGTGGCGAGGCAGTCAGTCAAGCATTGTGAGTGTATGTGAGAGAGTGAGGGGAGAGGGAGAGAAAAAGGGACATCTGCTAAGCCCTGTAAGTAGTTTTGTTTTGCATAAGAGATCGTTTTGGAGCATGCTAAAAAAAAAAAAAAAAAAAGAAAAAAAAAAGACACAAACCAGAAAAAAAATGTTGACCAGAACTTCAGAACTTTGTTAATTGCGTAATAATTGATAAGAAATTAATATTAATTTAAATAGTATTTATATTATATAATAAGATAAAACTCAAATTGGTCTAAAGACAATAACCAGTATTAATAATTCTGAATGATTTTGATAGCCTGTTCATGCCATGTCATCATTGTGTAGCAGGAAATTGAGGAATATGGACGAGGTAAAAAATTCATATTTCACACATTACTTATTTAATACAAAGTTTCAAGTGCATGGCAATATATTTTTAAATATTCACTTTCTAATTAATGCATTATATATATATATAAATATGGCCAATATTTTTTAGTGTTAATGGTACAAAGGTTTAACATTTTTTCTTATTTATTTATGCACAGCAACAATACCTGTGTATTTAAAGCAAATACACAGGTATTTGCTTTAAGTTCTGGAAATAAAGCAAAGAACAGAACTGAATCAAACTGAAGTTTACTTACAGACATGCTGCTGTTGAATGTGTTAACTCAACACAATAATCGCCCAGCTCCTGACTTCAGTCTGTTTTTATCCTCAGGTCAAAGATCAAATGCCGCTGTTGACCCTCTGAACTGCCCTGTTACCCAAAGCTCAAAGCCCCACTGGAGTGACTGATACACCCTGCTGTGTGTGTGTGTGTGTGTGTGTGTGTGTGTGTGTGTGTGTGTGTGAGTGTGTGTGTCACAAGGAGTCATTTACCTTTCTATGCAGATGAGTGCCATTGTAGGTTTGGCTCAAGGGATTTTCTAGTCTCTCTGGAACACAAGGAATGGACAGCTGACCTGAAGACAGACACAGACACACACTCACACAGTTAGGTCTGCTAATAGTGTTCAGCTCCACTGAAAAGTAACCAAATGCACACATGCACACACACAAGGACACGCGCTTGGAGCAAATAAGTGAGCGCGGGTATCTTAAAGTCAAGCTGCAATGAATAATAACATATAAAAGACCATTATTTACATATTTGAAATTAATAAGACATGACAGAATTTCATGCATATTTTACAAACCAAATATTAGCCTGAACAATCCAAATATGACATTGTGGGTGTGATTTTTCTATTTCACATTTACACTGAATAATTACATAGGCGCCATCCAAGAGCAATATTCTTACTGATTCCTTTGCATGTGCAGCGTGCCCTCACAAACATACATGCACTTGGCTAAGAGAACACGTAAATATTTTTTTTGTCAATTCAGAATTATCACCTACAAATGGATCACGTCATATAACTACAACATTGTTTTTTAATGTCCAGGAAGTGGACAAGGGAAGGACTAGTTTTGCAAAATCTTGTTCTCACTGTATGTCACCTGTCATTGAAGCATTTAGTAAAAATCAAGAGTGCAGTTCTATTTTTTAACATTCGGGATACATCTTGAAAAACAAGATTATATTAAGCCAATCATTAAATACCACAAAATATTAACATAGATAATAAATTAACTAACACATGTATTTTAGTGTCCATGTGAACCATGAGTCAAGTTAAATATAATAAAAATGATCCAAGATTTTCTCCCCTCTATGTGACCTGTAAGATGTACTGATCTGAACCAATTATAAAAGGAAACAAGACAGAATTACAAAGGATGGCCCAAAGGTGGAGGATTATAAATTGGAGCCAATTAAGGCAGAAAACGAATAGGGCAAGACAAGCATGGCTAATGATACCATATTAATCAACTTCTGACACTCATTTTGCATTACAGGCACTTAGCAGATGCTCTCATCTGGACTGTCTTACAATGACTGAGCAGGTACTGTAAGGGTTGTTCAAGGACACGTCAAAAGGTCAGATGACCGCTGACAAAACAGGATTACCGTTTGGATCCAAAGGGACAATTTTTCTAATCACAATGCCACCTTGTTATCACAGTGAATGAAAATCTCTTCTGCAATACATCTGCATATTTCTCTCGTATTCCTCCTGGCTGGTGTTATCAACTACACTGAGTTTAAATTGAGCTGGCTGAGTGCAAATTAACTAGCAAATTTAGTACATTTGTTAGATATTGTTGGTCGTTCCATCATGCATTAGCTCATTTCTCATGCAGGTATTTAACTGCACATTATGTGTGATAATAAAACAGGAAGTCTAAAACAGAAGCAGGATTGTAATATTAAATACTATGTTAACCAGACAGCTGAGTCAGCTGTTTTTATTAGGGTTGTGGCTGCTAATACATGATATATTCAGAATTATTTGTTACATGCAGTTCAATTACAAGTAATAGCTTAGAGGTGATTAAATTGATGTTTGTAGGATTTCCTGATCTGTCTGACACAGCTTGGCAATGTCCCCCTCTGAAAAGGCTTTGATTGGGTTGGTTGTTTTTCTAATCAGGGGAATCGTCCACAAAGAAAACACCAGACCAATATACACTGGTAAATGACTCAGGAACTATGTCAGATTTGGGCTATTTTTACATGTCATGGTGGAGAAACTTGGTCTTTACATTATTCATGTTCCTAGCAGTCCAACAATCTGTATGGTAAACCTGAAAGTTACATACATAGATATATGGACACAATCTCAGTAGGTATATCATTGTCATGAACCTATCCGCCCCATCTGTCTGTCTACCTGCCTGTCTCTCTCCTCTCGCTCAGGGCCTGTCATGCCTACTCTCCAACAGGCCTCCTGTGTCTGGATTAATCTCCCTGGTTGACTGCTGATCTGAAGGTGGGTCGGCCGCCATCCACCAACACCAAAACTAATTTCACTGTGTCACTGCATGACACCCCCGCCCACCATCCCCACTGACACCCACCATCCCCACTGACACCCACACATGCACACACATTGCAAAATATCTTCATCTGTCTCTGTCTCATCTACATGGACGAGGGCAGGAGGGCGGGTGACTAGTCCGAAGGAGAAAGGTCAGCGCATTGAAGGAGTTCATCATTCTGAGGTGTCAGTGTCGCTCTTTAGGAGAGCAGATGAAGGGGAGAGGAAGGAGGAGAGGAAGGGAGGGAGGGAGTATCAGAGAAAGGGTAAGGGGGATGGGGGGTGGGGGGGGTCTATTTTTTATTTGCTTGGTTATTAGTTATCAGCCAAAAGTTCATCATGGCCCGTGGAGTTGGCTGGCATCCAATGTGTGCAAATCAATCATCATACTGTTTGTATTTCACCATCACGTGTTGTCTTTGATTGTATCTTAATTATGAGAAACCTACACACACATCATACTCAAGCTACGAATGGTCATTAGGTGGCTAAAACACGCCAGAGGGTTTGTAGAAACACCAAAAGCTGGTCGTCTCACACACACACACACACACACACACACACACACACACACACACACACACTTAATCCAAATTGATCATACAATACATCCACCACACTCGCTGGTGTCTGGCGTGAGGTAAACAGCTTTTAATAGCATCAAACCTGCTGCAATTTGTTTGGGACCATCTGTCCAGTCTATTGCGCTTCTCTGTTGTGGCTCTTTGGAAGCCCATCGGGTGACAGCTGATGTATGGGCTCTTACAAACTCCCCAGCCAGACCCTGGGGATCCTGCCACACCGCTTTCTCCCTGTCTACTATGTATTTCTTTTTCTTTTGCTTCTGTTTTGTCTTATTATTTCTGTTGTACCTTTTCTACTGCACATATTGTGTGTTTTAGATGGTACTGTAGTCCTCATCATCCAGGGTGCTGTGTCAGTTTATTATGGGTAGAAGTAAAGGAACAGGAAATTATGAGCATTCATGTGTTTTGAAGGGGCAGGTTAAGGATTAGCACCAAAGGTAATGCTCATTAACTGTACTTTTGGAGACCAGGCTAAGATACATTTTTGTGGAAAAACTATTTTTAACATTTTATTTCTTGATAGTAGCTTGGGTTGGCAGCATTAGAGGAAAGGCATATTAATGCACTTGCCCACTAGCTTGTGTTTGACCTCATGTCTATGTAAATGTTAAACCATTGTGTAAGGTGGTTGCTGAAATACTACTGTATTGTGGTTTCATCCAATTTCTCTTTGGAACAAATAAAATCTAACAGCATTTATTCAGCCAAGAGAAGCTACAGTAAGTCTGTAAATGGTTTATCTCATTAAACTTATGAGAGAATTGTATGCAGAACAAATGCAGGAAAGTTGTAAACCAGGAGTTCACAAGTGTTGGTCATTAATTCCAGAGCAAATCCAGGACACATGAAAGAGTGAGGGCAATAGTAGAACAGGTAGAACTTAAGTGGAAGGTAACTTCTGCAATAGCTTTACTGGTCTACATCATACCTCCTTGTGTGCAAACACTGTTAGAGCACCACGTACACAATTCTCTGCTCAATTCCGAATTCTCTATTGTTTACAGAAAAAACACCACTGTGAATATAAGGTGGTTCTTTGAGGTTGAGGGGTACACTGGAGTTGAGAGGTGGGGGTGAACACTGGGTTCAGGAAGTTTTCACTCCTTTCTTCCCAGGGTGCCCCTGGCCTCTCCAACTTTCAGTCAAAGGCTGAAAGAAGCCAGATGCAGGGAGGATAATCACCACCTAATAAGAGGCTATATTGAAAGCAGGCTGGCGCTCAAACACTACAAGCTTGAAAGGCGTGTGCACACATACACACGGGTAGTTGAATACATATGCACACACATAGTGAGGGCAGGTGTAATTATGGTGCACGATGACACACTTTAAATATAAGCGTATCACTCACATTCTGTACACATGTGGAAAAGCGCGTGTACAGAAAGCAACATGCTCAAACGCACATATAAACACACAGGCACACCAGATCCAGATCATTTTTCCTTCTTCAGACTTCAGTTCTCTACCACCATCCTAGAAAAATGTTAGCATATGGAAAAAGATATCACTAATTTCAAGATATACCAATTTATCAATTTAGAGAGAAAGGAACAGGATCCACTTTGGTTTTGTGTATGGTGGGTGTGACCCTATGAAAGAATATAAGCATAGAAATTGTAGAAAGTCCTTCGCCCAATCTAAACGGTTTTCTTGTTTTGGTCCTATGAAACCAAGATTTGTGCAGTCTTTGTATTTTGGAGTACCTTTGAAGACTACAAAGTATGCTGACAGTGCTTAAAAATAATTTAAAATAAATAAATAAAAAGCTGAAATCTGAAATCAAATACTACATTTCATCAGAAAAAAATGGCTAAACATCAACCAGTATTGGTGGACTTCAGCCTAAAATGAAATCAGCACCATTTAGAAAATGTGGCACTACTGTGGCCTACTGTTCCATGTGTATTACAGTGATAAACAGACGTTTCTTGGACACAAACATTAAAAGACTGATGTATTATATACCATCATGACTCTAACATTTTGGATTTAAGAGTTTCTTTTTTAATCAGTATTTTACAAACACTGACTATATAAATGAATATAGCTACAGTGTACGACATCAGATAGTGCTGATGAACATGTAATAATTGAAAACTGATCAATGCAGACAGTTGTATTTGCCCTGTTTCACACATATATATAAACTTCTGTCCTCATGATATTTGAGAACTATTCTGTTTTAAAATCATCATTTCAGGCGGTCCAAAAAAACGGACACAGAAAATCTGCAAACCCCCTCCAATAAGCACACAAGCACACTGTTTGACTCGCAAAAAGTAAGCCCTGATTGTAGCACAAACAAAAAATGCCGCTCTCTACAAACATATATCCATAATCCATCCTTCCTTTCAGACACAACACAACCATTAGTCCAAAGTATACATCCCCCTGTGGCACAGCACACCCTGTGTCCTGCTCTTACACCATCAGCAGCAGCAAAAGGAGAATCTATATTCTCCCCTCTGCCTTTTTTCATTTGAGTGACTATGAGGAGCAGCAGCAGCTCCCTGCTTGTGCTCAGCCGGGGGAAGGCAGTAGGTTTAGCAGGCGAGGCAGATTTATGGCAGTGGAGGTGACCTCTGGGGCCGTAACACGGTGATGGGTGAGTGGCTCTCAACAGTAAGCTACTGGCACTTGACAAAGTGCCCGAAGCAGAATGAATTTACTTCTCTTTTCCTCAATCATCAAGCAGCCACTGCCCTGACCCCCATCCTGACTGCTATAACAAGATCTCCCATCTCACAAGGGCCTGAAAAATTTACTGTCACATCTACTTTTCAATGAGCTCAAGTGAGCACTTCTTTCACCTTCAGCGGAGCAGGTGCCGGTGTGGAGGAGGGCTAACCTGCCCCAGTGTGTGTTTGTGTGTGTGTTCTATGTGGGGTGTGTGTGTTTAAGAGAGGGAGATTTGTGTATACACATGTGCGCAGGTCCGACTTGCCCCCTCACCCACTCCAGCTCATTGTCTTACACTCACGGACCTTCACAAACACACACTCACAGGCTTTAATACACTATTTGCAAACATACAAGATCACGAAAGCAAAAATAAGAACATACAGGGCTGTAAACTTTCTTATGTTTGCCCACAACATTACATACATTAAACACTCCTCTTCCTCTCATACCATCTCTGACACACACACACACACAAGAAGAGAATGAGGTTGCCAGGCAGGGACACAAAGGGCACTGCTGTACAGATGTCAGTAGACACCTCTATCATTTATATTATAAGTCAATCTACACTCTCAGACAAGAACCAAGTAGAACCATTAAAGGTCTTTTGGCTTGTCCCTATCAACAAACCTTTATTGGCTCCTGGTAGAACCCTTCACAAAGGGTCATACCAAAGACTAGGTGGTGAACATACTTTTCTAATGTGACCATGTCTTGATTAAAAAAATTTAAAAAATTCAAAACGCTTGAAAGGTATGGCTTTGGTATTTCTCCTTCATGAAACATCCAATCATATAATGACCAGGATTTAATCAATCCGATGCCATTAATAAAGGTGCTTTAAAATTGTGACTAATTAACTAGAGCTGTGTTTAGCATCAAATTAAAATTAGCAAACTAATACAAAATAGGTTCTTGATACAACTATTTGCCTTAACAAGAATGCCTAAGGAAATTTGCCAAGAGAAAAGGGTTCTTTAAACAGGTCGAACTCAAGCTCTGTTGGAACCCTCTTTACTGAGAGTGTACCTTATTACATCCCTGACACACACACACACACACACACACACACACACACACACACACACACACACACACACACACACACACACACACACACACACACACACACTCCAAGCAGGCATTATGAAGTCTCCGTGTTTGCCAGCTTTCATCAGTTTGATGGCAGTAGAGTTGGACTTAATGATCCTGATATTTTTTTTATATGCAGACGATAAATCTTGGTGCACACACATTCAAATTTCACCTTTCTTGAACTCTAGTTGTTGAGGTGAAATCACAGCATGAGTGTAAAGCAGCGCAAACTAAATGTTTAACTTTTGTTTGATTTAGTCAAACTCCATTTCAATTTTATTTGGTCATTTTCATTTATAAGTCAATGCTCAATTTCTGTGTAATATTTAAATGTTACATGACATTAAATAAGTTTCATAAAACAAATCAGAAAATATTTGTCTGTTTGTCAGACTTTCATAAACACAAGACCAAACAAAAGAAAGGAGGGGGAAAAAGGCAAAGAAGCGAAAGAAACAAAGAAAAAAAGAAATAAAGAATGTGTGTAACAACATAGCAAGTGCATTGGGGGAAAAGCATTCTCCATCTAATTGTAGTTTTATGCATTATAAAGAATTGCATAAATTCAGTCGTGACACATTTTTCTAAATGAAATATTTTCAGGTTCTGAAGAACCTCATAGATCGCATAAGAGGCACTTCCAAAAAAGCCTTCTAATCAACTCCCCCATCTGTGCTGGACATTAAATGTAATTTCAATGATCTCTTGCCGCTAGGACAACAATGTGCAAGGAGTCACTTTACATTAATTTCGACTTTTAGTAGTAGTAGAGATAGATCTGTATACCTTCAGATATCTGATCATTAAGAGGAGACCACGTTTCGAAACCCTTGAGGAAAATGATAGCTGTACTTTCTTATTATACAGCCCCATAAGAAATTGCTTGCATAATATAATCTGGTCTGTGCATCATTTTAAATGATTTGGCCATTTATCCATACAATCATAGTTGACATTTAATCTTGTCTTTTGTCTCAACAAACAGACACACTGATTTACCAGCAACAGGAAGAGAAAAACATCTGGTTCCACTTGTGTAAATGGTTACCACATCAAATTGTCCATGTATATAAAAGTTACAGTGCCAATCAATACACTGTATATTTGACAAAGGAAGTCGGTTATGCCAACATTTCATTTTGTCAACTTCCCTCTTTAAAATGTCATAACTAATTCAACCTCTTTTCTTTTATGAGCTGCTCTTTTGCCCACCCTCACCCACTGAGATAATGTTATCATGATGAGCCAATAAAAATCAATGATTAAACATGTGTAATTTTCCAGAGACGATGTATTAAAATTTATTGTCTCTCTCTCATGCGAGCCATCAAATCAGCCCTGGAGCGGCAGACACTCTGCGGGTTACAACTGAAAATAAAGAAGGGCATTAAAAGCTATTCAATAAGCCACTGTAAAATTGATCAGGCCATAAAAGCTGCTACCCGCCTGTTCTCCCCCCTCTCCAACCGACTCCAAATAGGGGAATGTGGCTGTGGAGGTGCAGAACAAGTGACAGAGAGAATTGAAAAAGACTGAAGAGACAGACTGAAGCTGAGAGAGAAGGGAATTATTAGGGAGCAGAGAAAGCGAAATAAAAAAAGTGAGTTGGCAGACAGCAAGGGGAAGTGATAAAGAGTTTGAAACAAACATAATAAAACTGAGAGAGAAGAGCTGTAATTTCGTTGTTGACACATCGCAGTATAATCACGTAGCAGTTAAACAGTGAGATTTGCAATGTTATTGTATTATTAAATCATGACATGTACTGTTACTCACCGATCACTATATACACTCTGAGGTTCTGCATTACCCAACCATGAGACACAGTACAGTCATACAACAACATAAGTCCTGTCTTCTAAAGCAACCAAAGAGACAAAACTATTACATTACACCAGCACTGTAGACACACACCTGCAGTCTGGGTAATAGTGCTCTCTGGAGGTTTAATCACCTACTTCAGAGATAGTTACGGTGTTCTTACAACCTCAATGCCACTATATCAGAAAAGAGTTAAATGGGTGTCTTTTTTATTCTAACACTCAGAACTGCCTTAGATATGTAGAATGATGACTATCAAAGGTGGTAATGCATGAGTAAAATCTGAACACTGTGGAATATTCATAGCCCATCCACACCAGGACTGCCACACCCAATGCCACACAGATGTCTGGCACTAGAATAGATTCTGTTACTGCCTGTGTTAAGACATAGTGCCAGGCTGTTATTGGCCTGTTTATCGCCAACTTGTGGCAATGAAGTCAAAGGAGAAAGTTAATCTCTAAATTGAGGACAATTGAGGACAACATCTCATGTCAATGAATGAGAAACGTGCACATTTTCCCACTACTTCAATAAGTGCAGAAAACTCTACAAAATAGGACACCCCCATACCACAGGACAACCCCTGAAGATTTATTGTTTGATCATCTATATGGACAGTATGCCACTTGGGCCTTTCTGCTGCTGTCTTAAAAAAAAAAAGAATTACATGAAATAAGAAAATTCCAGTAGCAAAGAGCGGTGCTGCCGCCTGAATCAGTGGCAGTGGCTCGGCAAACTGCGTTTTTCTTTTAACTTTCAATTCTCCTAAGCATCCGTGCTTCACAGCCCCTTGGGCTATTGCCTTTCTCAATCTGTCCCTGGAGAGGCAGGAGTTATGGTCCCTGTCGATTGAGGAGAAAGGGATGTTATTCCCCTGTCACCTCCTGGTCGCGCCGCCATCCTCCCTGCCCTGATCTACGGCCCGACTCCCCCTCTTACCCCCTTCCTCTTCCCCACTTTGCTTCGTCGTAAGCTGCCAGCTATGTCGTTGCCATGGGCTGTTGAGATGAGGACGATGGAAAAATGTTCTGGGGGGAGGGGGTGGGGGGTGGGGGGCTGATATTGGTTTAGAGGTGCTGTTGGCAGCTGCACGATGGTAGTAGTAGTAGTGAATGCTTTAGTACTGTGTTAAGACACTTGCAGAAAAAAAGTGTGTGTACGTGTACAAAAATGCACAGTGAACCCAAACAGGAGAAGAAAGAGGGACAAAATCTGACAGTGGTTTTTATATAAAAATATTGTGTAGTACAATATTTACTAGGATAGAGTGCAGTGTCCCCTCTTTGCAGGAGAGGGGGGGTAATGATGTGGGGTGAGGGGGAGTGGTAAACTGTGAGACAGTTTGGCCCAGGGGAGGTGACCTGTCCCAGGGCACATGCAGGCCCTTGACTGACACCCTTGATAGGGGAGCAGTGACAGGGTTAAACATGAGAGGCAGTTAGCAGACGATTGCGTGTGATCAAAGGTGTGGTGGTCGCTACCTCTGTGTCACAGGAGTCCCTGTAGGTTTGGTTTCATGGTGGGCTGCTGACTGCTATAACTAAATTATATCAATCCAATATTCTTCTAATATATCATACTTGTTTTTTAAGCAGTTTGAATCTTTTATGGTTTCAATTTCATGACCCTGTTTCAAAAGGTGGACTTTTATTTTTGAAACCTTGCTCAAGATGGGGGGGTCTTAACCACTGCGCAAATAAAAATCCTTCATGAGACAAGGCTTGGCTCTCAAGTGTTTTGAAATTTGTCTGGACAAGTTTGCATGCATGTTCCAATATACAGTATTACTGTGTGATACGAGTTTCATTTGTGGTTTTGAAGAAGCTGCTATGGAGAAAATTTGCCATTGTTTTGTTCCCTGGTTTAGTTAAAAGAGAAACTATCAAGATTCAACAAAGTGCAGCCCCCCTCAAACCACCAACACTACCAATGAACATCAGCACAGACATCAGTGCACCTGACACATGCACAACAGAGGACTTCCAGAGAGCTTGGCCCCATTTCCATACTGGCCAAAGCTCTTTTAGGTGCTATTGCACCTTAGGCAAGTTTGTGAGGGTCTTTCTGGGTGAAGGAATAAATAAATAAGCAGATAAATAGATGAATAACCCAGAGGAATGGGAGCCCATGCGGCTTGGCCATCCATCATATATCCTATTACCACGCACTCAGCGGCACCTGCAGTATGTATAATGCAGTCAACCTTTGTAAGCAGATACAAATTCAACTGTTTTCCTCCTCAATTTGTTATATCTGACAACGCCACAGCTTGTGCCTTGTTGTTTCTTTGAATTATGAATAGATTCCCTTCACCAGACTTTCGCCTGTGCGTGATAGCGTGGCGTTGTTATGCAGAACAGCTGCGGAAAACAAATTCAAGAAGCCTGGTACGCTTTGTATCGGCTGGGCGAATATGCATAAACAGTTGCGCTTAAAGCCACTTAAAAACAACCAAATGGGCTCAATATTTCATCTTTGGATTTGTTTCATTGGGTGTGATGAATATGAAATGCCAGAGTGTAGTACGAGTGCAGAAAACGCAGCTGTTTAATGGTTTCAAATGATCTTAGAAGGTTTTTGAGATTTTTCACACAACAATGAGAAATGGCAGTCAAGCACTTTAACTGACAATTCAAATCTTAATTCCTGTCCCAAAGTCCTTTTCCTAATTTAACAATGATACTCAGAACCACAAACATTACAAATATAAATCACAAACTGTGAAAAGAATAGAAGGAGTGAGTGTCAGAGGAAGAGAGGGAGAAAACGAGAGAAGAAAGCTGAGTTAGCGAGCAAATACAAATTAACAAATCAGATGCAAGAGGAAGAGAGAAAGAGTGAGAGCAACTTAGTGGGAGAGAGGAATGTAAATACAGGGTAAACCGACAGCACATTTTGTCCGCTGCCTGTTTGTTTGGGTATTTACACTGTGGGACTACAATCAAGTCCTCAAAGCTTCAGCCCACATGACAAGAGCGCATTTCAGGGCCACAGATCCTCTAAACAGTCAAGCCAACAAACCAAATCTCAATCCACACTCAAACACAGACACATATAGAAAAACCAAAAAGTTATATCCACTTATTTGTCCATCACTTCAAAACGCAAAAAGTATGGAGAGAATATGCAACAAATTGAATTTGTGCACAGAGAGAGGGGCAGGGGAAGATGCGAGGAAGTGATGTTTTTTGGGACTTGGCTGAACTTTTGAGCCGTGTTTGGTTTGAGCAGATGTAGAATTAGTACACATCACTTTGCATCAGAGAGACATTGAACACAAGCTGCCGCTCAGAGGCCAAATACCTCTCTGTCATACAGACACACCTCATCTCCGCCTGTGATTCTGCTGGGGTAATTATCAATGTGATGTCAATTCCCACAGCAACAAATGATTCTTCTTATTCTTCCTAAAGCATGTTTGGTATCTCAAAATACCAGTGGCATGTTAGACCAGTTGGAACCAATAAAACACAATTAGTCATATACAACTATCGAACTAGGGATAGCAGCTGTTGCTCTGCCTACCTTGAGCCAGCATCTGAATTTTAACTTCTGTTTTTAAATTGAAAATAGTTCACACTTCACAGCAGCTGAAAATTTTTGCGCTTTATGAATTTTGTGTAGAAATATCTTCTGACAGCACCAATGTTTATCTTTAAAGCATCATCACTTCCCCTTGATATATTGTGATGTTCAGGCAGTAAATTGAAAATACTGTAAAATTTGACTTCAGTATTGATGTCAGTATTAAATATTGATAGTGCATGGTCCACAAAAGTGGACTTGCAAAAACTGATTCAACATCAAGCACCCTTATGAAGTTACTGCAAATATGCTGTCATTACACAAGAGAGTGTTTCTTTTTTGTATCTTTGGAGCAGGAGATCCTGTTGCATGTCAATGAACAGGGCCTAGACATGCATGACAAGTGATGGTGTGTGGATGGAGGGAGGTAAGTGGGAGTCCATGGTGGTGTCAGCAAAGGATCTGTGTGTAATCTGCAGAAGATGCATGCAATAAACCGCCGCACTACTTTATCTACAAGGCCCCTAATTGAGAGGGATGCTGAGGAACACATGTTAGCAAAAGAGGAAGGGGAAGGGGTGTCAGATGTCAGCAATGTGCAGGCATATGGTTCCTACAAGCTGGGTTATATAAACTGGAAATGACACCAGAAATCAGGTTTGCTACAATGAACTTGTGAGGACCACATGATACTGCACAATACTATACATTATTTTTCATTATAGTGATTTGGCAAGGAAGTTATTAAAATGGGGACAGACTGACAAACCAACTGATCAATTACTATGTCTACTGCTGAACATACAGGTGCCTAAAATTTTTACATCACACCTCATAACATCCTCACATAAAATCATAATTGTGACACTCACATTTAGGATCATGATATTATGAAGACATTAAGGACAAGTGTCATCACCACTGCATCATCAAATTCTGACACAAATTGGACATGAAACAGCATGAGACACCCCAATTATATAATAATATCATTAATAAAACAATACCTACAGTCCAGTCACAAACAGTTTGAAGCCTAAGAGACCCCACAGGAAAAATCTGTGACCTTTTGAATTCAAATGTGAGCCGTCAAAGAAAGATAACTGCTTGGCCATCTCTGCTCGTTGAGGAGGAGGCTTTAACAAAGCAAGAACGTGTCGCGAGGTAACACTGGTGACCCAGCATATTATTCCCGCTTAAAAGGGCTCGCAACCTTCAACTCAGCCATTGTGTGGGGCCATCTCATCAGGAATGCAACACTCATGCACATACACAAACACCCACACAACCCTTCCCCTTTCATTTCAAATCCCCCCTACACTTCACCCCCAATCCTCTTTTATTCCTTCATTTTGCACTTGTCCTTCTCTTATGCTCACAGCAAATATGTGCTTTACTTTGTTCACCTTTTTCATCATGTACCCTCAACATAAGCCACTGTCTGCCTTGGACATTTGTGCCAACCAACTTGAGTTAACAGAAAGATGGAAAAGGCATCTCCCCCTCCTCCCCTTACACCCCTACCAAGAAGAGGTTGACCTTGCATGCAAGCTACCACTATCACTTTGATGAGATGCTGTGGTTGTAGGAAAAACAGGGCCCATCTGTTTGTTTGTTGTTTGTGCTTTAGGGTGAAAAGACATATTCTACCATAGTATGAGGAGCGTACGGACAAATTAAAGGCATTTCCACTATAAGGGCACAATGTCCCAAAAAGCAAGATTCTGCTCATTCAGGTCCTGGCAAGGTTTGGCTTGATTTTACTGTTCTTAACTTTATTATCTTTAAATACATTTTTTTGTAATGCACTGCTTGTTTCCAGATTAATTGTATATTTTAGAAAGCCTGTATGACAAAGTGAATAATAGGTATAATCAAACATGATCAAACTGTCCATTTACCTTTTCATAGAAACTAGTCAATTGCTGTATCACCTGTTCACAACATTGCAGGAAAACAGCCTAGTATGACAGAAAATATTCAATCACCTGTGATATGCAGTAAAAGATTATAGTCTAGTTAGTTGGATTTGTCATGATGATTAGTTATTGAGAGTGGATGTTTGCCTGTGAGTGCCTTGCTGCATGATAATACACATACAGTAGCATTAGTTTGCAGTGTATGAGCACTCGGCCGCCAATTCAGTCCCAGCACTCAATCACACAGAGCCGATCGCATTTGCATCCTGTAGCATTGAGTCTGGAGCGGATTGGAGGGGCAGCAAATGGGCTGAATAATATCATCTGACAATCAATTATTTCTGCAATTGTGTTACATTGCTGCTGCCGAGTTTCATTTGTCAGGTTACACTGGAGGTTCAGTCATGTAAATGTGAGGCAGGGACTGATTTAACTACTGTGCGCTGAGTGAATGAAAGAGACAGTAATAGTGTTGAGGTCCATGCAAATCGCTTGCAAAGGAAACGCTGTAAATCACAGCCTGCGAGGTGCACAGAGCGGCAACAAGGAGCAATAACACACAGCACATGTAGGATTCAAATGTGAATATCATTATTGTACAAGTCATAAACCATGATCACCACAGTATTTACCAGATGAAGATGCAGTGCATTAAATAATATTCAATTGTTCTCAATTATACTCAGTAGTTCTACTTTCTACTTTTAAAATGTATTATCAATAAATAAACTCAAGTATTAATCACTAAAATAAAAAAATGCTGAAAGGCTAAAAATTTGTAGATTTTATTTTTAATCTGTTTTTGCCTTCAAACATTCTGGCGACGTTATATCCCAGGGATCAGCAGAAGATTTTTTAACCTGTGTGCCGAGTAATCTCTGGATCGATATACTTCTCTTAAAGTTGTAATTGAAGCAACATATTTTAATAAACCTCTCTGCATAGTTTTACCCCTTCTTCAGTCCTGTTTTCATCACTTTAGTAAATGAATAAAAGTTAAGAATAAAAATTCTTCAGTGCTGTAAATGCTGCATCAACTAAGACAACAGAACGAGTTAGGCTAAGACTGGCTTTAAATTACACAATGAATCCAGGGATCAACCTCTCTCATTTTCTTTCCTTGCTTTGAAACTGGTGTCTCCAATCTTTTCCACAACCAAGTGACTCTTAACTCTGCTGAGAGCAGCATGGGTCAGGCATCTAGATTGAAGCCAGGGTGTCTGGTTAGTGTTCAACTTTAACAGGAGATTTCTGATGTCTGATTTCACTCAACAGGCCAGCCGCTGCTCTATGTTTCAGAGTGCCTTGCAGTAATGCCTTGCAGATATGCCAGTGGGGGAAACTATGTATCTATACATTGCTTAAGCTTGATACAGCTTAATGATCCTTTGAAGGCTGCAATGTTTCAAATATTTTGACCACTCATTTATAAAAACAAGGTAGACTAAATACTACAAACACTTCTCAGTACAACACGCAATTGACAGCACCACAAACAAACTATAGCCTCCAAAATGGCCATTAAGTAGAATAAACAACTCTATAAAAGAGTTTAAACAAAAATGCTACATTTAAAATTTGTTAAATGCAAAGTTTATTGCAGGGTTGTTGTATTAGACTGCATTAGTTTTATCTGGGTGAACCTAATAAACTGCAACTGAGTGCATATAAAAAGTTTATGCTGAGAAAAAATGGAATTTGATAAATAAAAAAACAAGTTTTAATGAAAACACATTACCTCAAAAAATGTGAGAGGTAGGTGTCAATGGGACTTAAGTCATTGAATGGGCACCTTCAATCATACAGCAGATGTTTGGATGAATTAGGTACAGCCTACCTAATCTGCCACCCACATACTGTACACACACACAAGCTCTCAACATTTGTTAATGCCATTGAATTAATCAGTGAAAAGGCTTAGGTGCATTTGAGGCACTGAACTGTGCAGTGAAAATTAAAATCCTTCACAGGCAAAACTACCACTTCTGAATTGAAATTTACAAAAAGCAAGGCTACAGGTGCAGCCCTCCTCAAAAGAGAGAGTACATTAAGTGAAAAGGTATACAAACCACAAAATATTCTATTATTCTTATTCTTATATATTCGGATTTCATCTTTCATTCTAATTAAAAAAAATATCACTGGATAGAAGGCCTTCCTTGTTCTTTTTAAGTGACGGTGGATTGGTTGTGCTTTTTGAGAAGCAAGGCCAGTAGCGTAATCAAATTAGCAAGCAATCTTGTGACTTACTATTATGTTCAGTTCCAAAGCTGGCTCAAATCCTCTGATCAACTAAGAAAACAGTGTGTGAAAAGTGAATTAGAGATAGCAGTAACATAGTTAAAGCACCAAAGACACGACTGTAACTGTAATCAAAAGTTAGTCAAACTAGAAGTAGTAATTGCTTGTTTCCAGGGGCAGCTACATTGAATTATGTGTATCATGGGTTTGAAGCATGGATATATTGTGAAAAGTGGATGGGCAAGGGTGCCATAAATAGGGGGTCCAAGGGGCCATTACCCTCATCCCCAAATCCCCACTTTCCACCCATGTCCCTCAGTCTTTTTAAGTCGCAAATCACTATTTCCCGGCAAATGTCCTTAAATTGCAACACTGATAATGAAAAGGTATTTCAATCATTCCCATCCACTCTGAAACCACAGGCAGATCAGACGTGTTTTACTGACACCTCTCATGCGCCAGATACTCTCTCATTTTAATCTACACAGCTGTCTGCATATGCTCCTTGCAAGATCACATCTCAGCTATGTCTCATAGGCATAACCACGACCTGAAGTATTCACTTAGGCGTCAACCCTATTTTTTCAACAATGTGCAAGTTCACGTGAGTTTGATGCCCAATATAATGCACTGAATAAATATATCTATCTACATTCTGTTTGTAACGTAGGTTTAAATAACAGCCCATATTTCTCATCATGCCTAGTACGGGACTGAGTAGTAGTTAATTAAGTGTGCTACTATGCTGCTACGTTCCAAAATGCAAATGGTACTTCATGTTAGTGTTTGCACTGTGTCTATTCAAACGTGGTGGTTTACTGTAATTTTTGTTCTGGTTTATAGTTTTACCCATTAGTGCAGTGGCTATAAACATTTCTTGAGGCCAGCTCCAACCCCCTCCCTTCTAATGAACTTAATCCCATGCCCTTGTAGATCAGATATGGTGTTTCAAGGTGGCACCAATTTCAAATCTTTCTGGGTTCTGCATTTTGGCCTATAGCACACAAGAATTGAAGTCTATTTTGAAATATGTATATTCTATGTTGACAGTAATATATAATATGTGATTTTCAGTAATTGTTGCCAAATGTCACGATTGTCAGTGACTTATAAAGAAAGGGCCAAAAACAGAATCTTGCCCCCACAGAGAATTAGAGAGGCCAAGAGCCTGGCTTGTTTTATGGTTGTGTGGTATTGGTCTCACTACTCACCTCTGGTCCTCTCTTCCTCCTTCCCCAAGCCTGGGGCGGCGCTGCAAGTGTAGGTAGGGTTGACCTCCTCCTCCTGGCTCGGGGTAGTTCCGAGTGGGAAACTGACAGGACGAGAGCTGGTAATTGAGCTGGATGGTCGGGAACTGGCACAGTTCTACAAGAAAAGAGAAGGAGCAGTCAGCCTCAGGAGGTTACTGTAGGATTTAATACCTGTTAAAGTAATGCACAGTCACTAGTCATCTTTCCTGTTAACCGATACAAACAAAGACATCAAATGCATCCATACTTCTCTAGGACATTATTGGTGATGCAAATGAGTAGAACATTATTTTTCCTCACAAGGATCATTAGCCTCATTACTACTTTCTCTTGTATATATATTCCACTTTACACTCTTCAAAACATTTCACACAGTTTAATGTCAGTGATGTGCATTCCATAGGAAAATATGCTCTAAGCAGGATTAATAAGATTAGATATTCTTTTGATGGTGGCGTTTTACATATTCACATATGCTATTTGATAAAGTTTTTCTCTTATTATCAATAATAAGCTGCCACAATTATTGTAATAAATGTAAAAAGATGTCATGGGCTATTGTAGACTATGGTATTGTGCTTCCACAATTCCAAAACCAGATCTGAGCAGCTGCTCTATGAATTTAACTCAAAGAACTCCTTGTTTCACACATGCACACGCATCTTCCAGCCAGACCAAAATAAACGGCAATCACAGAAAACCCATTTGTTTGCACAGCTCTCAAACAGACTCGCTGGGTTCAGCAAGCTCCAGGGCCTCTTATATTTCATACTGTACTTCTATCGGACAGGAATGCCTCACATGGCAAACACTCTGGGTCTGCCATTCCGCCTGCTTTTGTGTATTGATGATGAACAGCTTAAGTGCATCTAGCACACAAGTGAAAAGAGACGATTCCATGTACTACTACACGTGATTGTAAGTTACTCCAACCAGGGGTCCCATTAACAGACATGAATGGCATTTAATTTGAAGTGATTTATCAAACAAGCCTAACAACGTGCAGCTATTTTTGTGGCACCAGACAAAGACGTGAAAGAAACATCAACTCTCAACTGTCCACTTGTGAAAGTGAAATTCCAATCCAAAATTTTTTTTTCTAGCACCAGGACTGATTCCAACCAACTCCTAGCTTCCTATATATAGTCAAACTTGAATTTAGATCAAACAAACTAATCCACTTCCAATTTATAACTATATTTCAGTGGTGTCAGGGGCATGGAGTATTGAGAAGAGGCTGTTTTTTATTTGGGTCCTGCAACTGACAGCTTTATTTCACAAAGCAATCTGGCTGTGTGTGTACAAGAGGGAGGTCAGGGTGGGTCAGGAGGTACTTGGTATCAAACAGACAGGCTACACTGGTCAAAGGGTGTGTATGTGTGTGCGTCAGGAGTATTAAACCCCACCCCCGGGGCTAAAAAAGCTGTGTGTGGAACCCACGCCCATGTCGAGGGCTACTACAGGGAGGAGGGCGAAAGAGGTCGACAGAAGTGTGCAATTTAAGAGGGGAGAGTGTGATTAGGTTTGGTGGAATTTATATGAGAGGTCATCAAGGTCAGAGGTGTGTCATGTCACTGTACCAAGAGCAATATGTAGTTAAACTGTTCACAGAATATTTAAATGATTTTCATATTTTGTGCAGGGTTATGTACATTTAATCTGACGTCATGAGCACTGTTCAGTACAATGAATGACTGTTACCGTATCTCGTAAAAAAAATACACACATTCATCCAAGAGATGCTAGAATATCTGACAGATCAATGCAGGATGGCTTTTGACCTCAGCAAAGCTTAGTATTGGCTACCTGTAATCTTGGTGATCAAGGAATAAAAGGGACAATGGAAGTTTAAAATGATCTTTTTCCATTTAAATATCCACTTTAAATCCCTAAATTGAAGTTGCAGTGAATTGTCCCATTGGGTTAACCCTTCAGTCGTTACAAATAATATAACATATAAACCCCTCTATCTCCGACAAGTGCCATTCGTCATTAAATGACCCCATATGCAGTAACGTTGCCAAAGCCTCTTTATCCCTCAGCCGCTGAGGCACGCTACCCAATCCTATGTTTTACAACAAGGGGATATATAGGGGCATGTGCGGTCATCTAGAGCCAAATGTCTCCTATCTAACCAAAGGACAGGTAGATACAGTATTTCAAGCAGGATTTATGGCACAAAATAGCATTACCTAAAAACTGTCAGGCGGCAGTGATAGCTAAAAAACGCATTCTGGTAGCGGAACCCGGCAAGATTGGAAAATTGCCACCACCAGAGGGGAGAGGAAGCAGTAAAAATGACGGTAGATGGGGGGGCCTCACTGATAATATGAACAGCCAATATATCAGACTGCACCTGGTGGCGAGGGGTCCCAGGGGGCCCTCCCCAACCACCCACCCACCCAACACACAGACACATTAAATGTAGCTATTTATTTATTTCATTTCTTCCCATCCTTACAGTGTCCATCTCTGAGGTGGGGGTCAAAAGGAAGTCGGGGCACCCTGATATTTTAAAAATCAATCTGGCATCAAAAATGGTTTCATTCCATCTTCAATGACCTCAAGTGCGTGAGGGTGGGGAATATAGGGGGGTACATATGTGTGGGTCAGGGTGCAGTGGGAGGGGCAGGACAAAGTGTTACAGGCCAAAGAGGAGTGGAGTTAATGTGATCACTCATAAGGGACAAGATGCATTTTGTGTGTGCATGTGTGTGAGATGGCGGGGGGCAAGGGAGTAAGGAATGATGAGAGTGGCTGTTTGTCAAGGTGCTAGGGTCTATAATTGTCTGTATGTGTGTGTGGTACAAGCCTGTTTGTGTGTGCTAGAGACTATTAAATACTTTTAAAGTGCTTTGCGTAGGCTATGATCTTCCTAGACGTACACACACACTCACACGCAAACACGTACACGCAGCATTGCACCACCTGAGCCAAACAGCAGTGTCCAACAAGGTATAAATACTGGCCTGACACTTTAATGTCAGGGGACTGCTTGTCCTGGATTAGAAACTTGTAACCCACCACAGAGCTTGACATTGCTGGGATGAAGGTGCTGCAATGGGGGGGTGGGGGGGGCTATTACAGAGGGTCTACGTTTGATGTATAAGGGCATCTAACATGGACTGTCTACTAGTGAGAGGCTAGTAGATGTGGCCAGCATTCATTGGCATTGCTGGAGTGGTGAAGTGGTTTTTTACCATAAGCAGAAGCTGTGAGGAAAATTGAGTAAGTCGCACCAGTGTGTTTCAGACACACACACACAAAGACATACACGCTCTTGTTCACGGGAAAATAGAGGATTACATACTGAAAAATTAAGCGCTTTTCTCCTCTCCTTGATCCTGTTGACCGTGCTCCGAACCTGAAAGACAGAGAGAGAGAGAGAGGGAGAGAGAGAGAGAGATAAAGAGAGAGAGAGAGAGAGAGAGGATGGGAGAGAAAAGAGATAAGTGTATCTGACACAGCACTCAGTGAAACACACTTACAATGAATCAAAACAAAAAATCTTTCACAGCAAACTCCTGCATGCAGTACGAAATGGAGAAAGTAAAATAGAATGTGGAAGCAAAATAACAAATCTTGTGCGTTAGTTTGAGGGCACTCACAGCGGTTGGGGAAGTGTGTGTCCATGTGTGTGTGTTTGTGCATGTACGTGTGACAGGGTGTTCCAGTATGTCCCAGTGGCTAATGGGACTTGAAAGTGACACATAGAGCTGGCAAACTAAGGAGACGACTTCAAGCTATCATCTGTCAGCATAGAGCGCCGGGACCAACAAATGGAGCTATTGGAGGAGAAGGGACCGCCCTAGCAGAACAGATTATATTTTTACACTCTGGATGAAACAGTGTGCTGCCCACCGTCATTTAACACACACAATTCCAGACAAGAATTTCATAGATTTTAGATATATACTGTAAAGATACACAATTTTAGTATAGAGCTGTAACCTAATTTGTGATTTACCCTCTTAATTACTACATTCCTTGGGGGGAAAAAAAGAATGAACACTTCAGGAAAATTTCCTTTTAAAATGAAAAGCTCATGGAAATTTAAAACAATGAATAATTTTGTAATACTGTGGAAGCTAATGTTAAGACTTTTGCTACGTGACCAGTTACAATTTGGATGGACTATTTTTAAGTGTTGAATTTAATGTATTGGTTTTTCTTTTAAATTGATAAATTGTATCTTGTAACTGATCCCATCCAAGTATTTATGACGGATTAAAAATAATCAAATATAATAATTAACAAATTTCATGTAAATATTGTGTAATTTATTTCATGTGTTATAATAATCTAGCAATTTAATGTGTCCGCATAAAACATAATTAATATGAAAAACATTGTGTAAAATACAAACATTTGTAATTTACAAAATCCTTTCATAAATGATGTGTTTGCAACTTCATGCTGCGATAGTTTCACTGATCACTTAACCATACTTTCATACATAATGAATTGCTTAGAACCAATAAAATACCTACTAACTAAACATATCTTTGTTAGAAAATAATATTCAAAACTTTGGATTCACTCTAAAATTGCTCCTATGCATTCTTAAAGAAGGCCACAGGAGGAATGAAAATGTGAGAACATGTAAAAAAAAAAATTATATTTTGGCACACAGCAGCAGCTATAGACGAATGTAATTCCCTGATCCCTAATTTAATAACTTGTTTGTAATTTTTTTTCTACTGACATTTTTTATGAATAAAAATGGGAAAAATAATATATTTTTTTCTAATATCTTTAGTAGTTTGATATTGGAACATTTTCCTATTATATTGACAATGAGTATTTTGTTACTGTAAAAAAGAACAGGATAATTATCTGTTTAATATCAAAAAATCCACATGGAAAAACACAGAACAGCAGGAAGTACTCAGTGTGTTAGTAGTGCAGTTAAATAGGCCAAAGTTTTCTATGGAAAGGCTCTGGCATTTATGAGGTCTGTATGCGAGTGTGTGCACGTGCGTGTGTCTGTGCACATTGTAAATTTGTAGCGGCTGGGCACTCATCACTACAGCCCATCCCAGCCCAGCCCACTACGTTAGTGAATATGCATTATGGCTTATGGCTTCATTAAGTCGCAGCATGTTATAAATTATGACACCACGCTGAACGCTGAACACACACACACACACACACAGTCTCGGAGACAGCATGTGTATACGGAGGATGTTTTGCATACATACCAACGTTGAAGGGCCACATAATGAAGAGAGCCCGAGCCTTGTGACAGGGCAGAATCAACAGCATCATGTTTCCAAAACCCTCCTATTATATATCTGACAAGATCTGCAGAAGGCCTTCGACAAGGTGCAGATGTTGGAGAGACACCGTCTTAACACAATTTAATGGGGAAAGTAAGTCCTGGGGATTTCATTGATATCAAAAGCAGCCGGCGTGCTGAGGCAATTACATGACACAACTTAATTAATCATTTGACAATGAGGGGAAGGGCATTGTTTTAGATGATCGTTATGTGTTTAAGGGGTTTTGCGCACACTCAAGGTTTCGCAAAGATGCAAAGCGTGGTTCCCCATGTAAATGGGTGCTAAGCGATTACCATATGAAAGCGGCGCGCCTGACAACACCTGCCGACATCCTTGGAGCTGATGGAAATAAAAGGTCATCAAAGCGTGGGATTACAAGGTGACCACCAAGGAAAAGCTAATTGCAATGAATAATGGAAAGCTATTGTCAGGTAATTAGCAATTAAAACACTGCATTTTGAGCGTAATAGCAGCAGACGCAGTCTGTCTTCCATGCCATATTTGTAATTATTGAGCTTGGAAACCAGCCTCATGAATGGAGCATGTCCTGACTTGGAGCCACTGGTTAATTCAACACTATTCTTTAGCATATCAAAGTAAAATTTATTCATACTAACATGGTTAAAGACGTATTTGATCTACCAGGTTAACAACTAAGAGCAACTTTGCAAAGTTTATTCTCAACTCTATAGACTTTTATACACAGAGTAGCCTAATGTGTGTGATAATGGCATCAATAGAGGGGCTACCGTCCCCAGCCATCAAGGCTGGCTATCTTAAATGAGTACAGAGCAAGAACCTCCCTGTCTCACACTGGCCTCTCTCCCTGTCACTCTCAACACAGGGAAAGAAAAAGAAAAAAAGTGATCATTCCCCATTCCTGTGCCTTTTTTCTATTCAGCAAATATTTCCTTTAAGGTGTCAAAGGGAGAAAAACCTGAAGCCACTGATGCTCTAGGCCAAGCGTTAGACAAGTTAAAGATACAAAACAAAAGACGAGCAGGATACGGGAGAACAAAAGGAGCCTCCTGGAAAGGTGATGATGGTTCAGAGGAAGAAAGAGAAAGGTGTAGATGTGAATAATGACAAGATTACTGATTTTTTTCCCAAGCGTTAACAAAGAAGTGTGGCCCTCTTGAAAACCGTAACATGTACATGAGCTGCTCACAAATTGTGAAGACCCCAGGGTCAAGGACAACTTGAGTGTAAGAAAATGAATTCCCAAGCACTAAAAAAGCCACTTAAGCAAGAATGCAGTGTTGATTTATTTTACAGTGCAAAGGGTCAGCCCTCTGTGGCTCTGCACTGTCAGTCCATCGCCTTTGACTCAGGGACAGCTCTTCATGCTCTAGAGAAGAAGACGTGGGTGAAGAAAGGAAAAGAAAAAAGGCAAAAATTTAAAAGGATGGGAAATGCAAGTGCTAAATGAGATTTGACCTCTTGGATGGTCAGACGGACAGAGGTGACGATGACGGAAGGTGGGTAACAGTTATAATGTTACCCAGCTATTCAAAAAAAGTTGTTTGTAAATGGTGACTGTGACCTTCAGTCAAAGCAACAAGAGGCAAATGAATAGATGAGGGATTTTCATGTTAATCAAAAGTGAAGACTCAGCCATGGTTCCTTCTACCTGCAGAGGAGACGGCTTGTTGGATTAACTTTGGCATACTGTATTTACAGAATAAATATTTTTTAACTGTGATGTTCGATGAAAGTCGATCGTTTCCTATTTACCATACTGGATGTACTGTATTTACGGATAACTGAACATGTAGGCAGCTGACAACAGACTTTCACAATGGTACTAGATGGTACATATGTGTTGGAAATTACTGTTAAATCAGTCTTCAATTGTTAAGTATGGTAGAAGGCAAATCCACAGTTTGGAATGGTGAGTGTCTAAAAATGTGAAATGGATCACAAGTTCAAAACAAAGTGTTGTATTTTAAGAAGATGCAATATCACTTATTCACATCTAAAGTTAACCCTATTTACATAGACAAGAGCCACATTTGACCAAGAATGATTTTCATGACTTGCCTCTCATCCATTAAATCATATCTCTCGGTCGTTCGCCTCTCACCTACCCTCCACCCACACAAAGCTACGACGTATCTAAATGGTAATAAAGCAGCATCTCAATACGATATCCTCACTCCTTCATTGCATACTGTTGGTTGCATATTGTTTTTCTTTTTTTTTTTGTCCTAGTATGGTTACTGCTGGGGGCCCCGCGAAGCCCTGGCCAGCGGCTTTGTCAGGATGCTAAATGGAGGGCCGTGAGTTTAAAAACTTAAAGAGGCAGTGAAATATTAGCCAATGTGGGTGAGGAATGAGTGGCTGAGAACCGCGGCGTGTCAGTGTTTAATGGTCGGACTCGGATGCATATAAGTTAGTCCAAGCATGAAGGGCAGTGGGACGCTCGCGTGGAAACGATGTCCCCTCCCCTCCTTCCCATCCCTCCTCCCATCCGGAGATGCACGTTCAGACACATACACACTCGTACTCTCACACCCCACCCACACAGCTTTTAAGCAGGGAGCCCATCAGAAACTTGTCATTTCTCTCATTCACTCCGACAGCCTTGAGACACAATGCAGACTTACCTCTGTGTTGTACACCCCATATATCAGGAAGATGAACAGGCCCTGCAAACACAGACAAAGAAAGAGAGAGAGAAAGAAGGAGAGAGAGAGAGAAAGCGAGAAAAAGGAGGACAAAGTTGTTACAGTTGTTTTCTCTCTTATCCTCTAGTAATAAACAAAAGATCAAAAGTAATGAGTGGAGCAAAAAATACGGGTAAGGTTGATTCGCTCTATCCCAGCT
The DNA here is from genome assembly GCA_037975185.1 of Centropyge bicolor. Lineage (NCBI taxonomy): Eukaryota > Metazoa > Chordata > Actinopteri > Pomacanthidae > Centropyge > Centropyge bicolor. Next base: position 8,816,127 of record JBBMOC010000008.1, read on the forward strand.
ATGCACAGCTGACGCAGAATGTAGTGAAAAGTAATGAGAGAAGAAGCAGGACCTAAAAGGGTACAACTTCTCCAAACTGGGCCACCTCCGTAAGGCTCAGCTTGCATTTGTTTCACCTACAATACTTGTGCTCCTCATTCCAGCCCCCGCTAAGTCATCAAAGGCTCAAACCCAAGGTTCCACGCAGCTCTATCCAAATAGAAAATCTCAAGTGCCCGTGTTCAGTCTGTGTTTTTGACATAGAAACGCACATATAAACGACTGAGTACCAACACACATAGAACACACAAGTAAAAGCTCACACACAAATTCCATAGACACGCAAAGTCCATTCATTCACAAACATATGCAACAGATACAAATAGCCCTAAATTATGAGGACACAAAGTAAATATAAACACAAACACACATAAAAAGACACACATACACACACGCGCACATAAAGGAGCAACTCAGGCCTGACGAGACTATCAAGGAAAACCATTGGAGGAAGGCAGAGAAAGAGAGATACAGAGGGCACATAATGAAAAAAACGACACATAAAAGAAGACATTTCATGTTCACAAAACTCCACGGCTAGTACCCAGGGCCCAAGAATGCCATGCCCTTGGATGCATAAAGGCTGCACTTTTGGTCACAGAAAAACAGATATTTTTCATTCCGATCCATTGTGGCATTCATTGAATGTACAAGCTGTGCATTCGCCTTCGAGCCATAATGTAATACTGTTGCCTCAAAGGAAACAGTGAGAACAACATTCTCAGCGCACCGATTGAACTGTGACACAAAAACATGTACAGAGAAAAATGAAAAGGCAGGTAAAATCCTATAAATTTCAAGGCTGACAGATACAGTAGATTCTTTGATAAGCCAACAGTACGTCGATGTGGCGCTAGCTAATACACAAAAAACTTTTAAAAGTACATCTCTCCCTTTTCACTGCTTAGAGTGTGTCTGTGTTGCTTCATCTTTAAAGGAAGGTAAGGACACATCCTGAGGACAGGCAGGCACAACCTGGTCAATGCATCAATCAAGCTGAGTTTGGAGCATCCAATTTTTGCCAGAGGGAGATCTCAATGCATCACCATTGACAACATGATTTGGGGGCCCATTCAGAGTGACAGGCAGACGATGGCCGACAATGACGACCTCTAGCCCAAGCTACTGTCCATTCACCTCCTACTGGCTGCTCTCCTGTCCTCCAGGGACTGATTTGCCCTGTCGGGCTGTCAGGTGATACCTTAGGACATCTATCCTCTTTAAACTGACAATTCCGCTGGTCTCTGACATGCTGAAGACAACAGGCATAACAAGAGCTCTGAGAGCTGCAGTTTTATTTCCACACTTCTTACTTTCACTTGCAACGTTGGCTACAACTTAATACAGTTCATAATGTGATTAATTTAGAACAACAGAAAATAATTCTGCTAACTACTACCAGTGACTGCACAAATACTACTAGGGATTAGATTTCAAGCTTTCAAAACTTAGCTTGTAATTTCATACTTGTCTCCATTTCCACTCAGAAAAGAACAATCACCATGTGACACAATGTTTTTATCTGCACAGCCTTTTTCTCAAGCTAAATATATCAATGACAAAGCTGTGTTAGTCATGTATATAGAAGGTGACAATGTCTTTTTATTGCCCTACTGAAACGCAATGTGACTGCTAAGTCAACTGCAGGGTGGGAAACGGTCCTAGAAACTTTGATAACACCAGTTCTGACCTTTTTTCACTGACTCTTACAGGGCAATAGAGGCAATATATAATTTGATTTTCCTTTACTAATCAGGTTTGCGCTGCCACACTTAATGTAACTTTACTCCCTAATTGTTTCAATTGGTGTATGATCTCCTTCATATCAAACAAACTAGGACAACATCTTCAAAACATAGAGCCTACTGTCCACTCTGTCGTTGGAATCGCTGCTGCTCGCAAAGCAGGCTCCCTTGTCAGTTTTATATGCGATATTGGCTGACTGTAAGGTACAATATCACTTTCATTTTTTAATGTTCATCGACAAATATTCAAGCAAAGCACAAGAAAAGTGCATACTGTTGTCATATACTCTTTTGACACACACACAAACACGCATGTACACAAGCACACACATACAGTAAGTCAGTGGGTGGTTAATTTGCAACACATACCCTATTGTATTGCATTAGAATTGCAATTTCTAACTTACTGTTGCAATTTTATTATCATGTTTTTGATCATTCCTCTTATTAATTAATCTTTTGTTGTGTAGTGAACAAAGTGGGGAAAACATACTGTGCACATTAGGAAAAATGATCAATTAAAATATAATTGAGTTAAAAATAAGTGGCAGCACAACAATGATGATAGATTGTTTAAAATGTTAATTCATTAATATTCCCACTAAAAACAAACAGAGACAGAAAATGGGGCGCATTATTTAAATGCATGTGTGCTTTTCTAAACCCAGTCCTGTTTCTTTTGAACTCAGCGGCAAATGCTACAAATTTATGCAAAGAATGAACACAGTTGCTTTCAAAGTATTGCTATACTGTACATCAAACAGGGGAGCATAAATTAATTAGCATCCAGCTAATTAGGCAACAATTGTATGTTTAAAAAGTTAAAGCCAGCAAACACTATGTTTGACCAAAAACATTATCACCCAAGAGAGATGCACTGCAATGCAAGACAGAAAATAGCATTTGTTTAAATTAACAAGGGTGTTCTTTCTCATCAGACAGAGAGATTCGTCCGAGAAAGCAGAGCGAACAAATAAAAGTCAGACCAATTTGCTTACAAGAACTCCAAGTCAACTAAATTAAACCAGGATGCTGTGGTTCTAATCCTCGTACTGTTTACTACTGGTGGTCTGTGATGTTGACAACCTCCTTTTGGAAATTTACCACATTCTACTTCTCCTGTCCTTGTAACTCACTCTTCCTAAAACCATCAAATTAGTGCTTAAATGTTTAAGGGGACCCACCAACCACTAGCAATACTTGTTACAAAATATTTATTCAAGTGTTTGTGAAAGTGTAACTACTTAATAGCTTCAATGTATATGAAAATGTCAATTAATTAAAAAAGCTAATTTTCTTCAAATGTCAAAAACTAAAGATATTCAGCAAATAAATAAATAAATCATATCCTGTCTATTTCAATTGACAGCTCTTTCACTATTAGGTAAAGTGCTGTTTAAATTTCCATTTTCAGTTAACTGCATCAGTTCCCAAAGAACAGAACTGATTGGAGGCCTCTCATATATTTAGACAAGTGAAAGAGCACATAGATGCTCAGTGTTCAGCTGAAGGATACTTTCCACAGAATACAAGGCTGCTGATGGGTGTACAGTACTTGAAGCTGCCAGGATTGAGCCTGTGACCTTTCTGTTACAATTATGTTGAAGCATGTCAGTGACAGGTAACTACAAACATAATGGGCAGCATTTCATATTTTAGTTAGATGAGTGATGTAAAGTTACACATTAAATTTAAGCAAATTTGAAATAGCAGCAAAACGCCATGCACTTTTCATAAAACCTTATAAAACGTTCAATATCCCTGCTATAGTGAAGGTTATAATTAATAATGAAGGTTATGCTTAATTTTTCGAGACACACATTGAAGTTTTGCTATGCTGGAAAACTATATCAGTGGAACTGGTACATTCAGTAAATTTCATTGCAAAATGCATTTTGCTTTAAATAATGAAGGAATTAAATGAGATCCCCACATAGGACTAGTTCTGTGTCACCAGAATTAGACAAACAGATAAATAAAGACAAGAACAAAATATAACAGAACTCAAAAATGCTAGATGGGCAAATCTCCCCATGGTTGGTTGTTTCCTCCCTCTGATACTCTGACAGAAAAGACTGTCAGGGCTAACTTCCTTGCATATGGCCAGCAGTCCCACAAACCACAACAAGCCTAGCAGTGAACAGTGATAAATCCTGGTTAAATCTTAACATCAGCCCCAGGCTTCCACCGCACATACTGTATATAGTGCTTATTTTGACAGTCGGAGCACTGTAGCAGAATCTCCTTATTAATTTTGTGACAATAAGCAGTAATTTATTTTACTTTTCATTTGGGGAGTTCACCTGTCCCGGTCAGTACATGCACATCCAAAGTGTTAGTCGCTCCACCTTTCTTTTTGTGTTATAAATGACTGCAAATTCTCAGTGAACAATGCCTCTGCATTTACCTCCCCCCTTACCTTTCAGCCCTCCTATTTCCCCATCTCCATCAGATATGTGTAAAGTTAGGGAGTGCAGCACTGGCAGGTAAAAATCTCAGAAAACAGCAAGTTTATGACATTGTCCTTGGGAGAGAAATTTTCAATGTAAAGATATGAAAACTATGATTAAGGAGGGAGGGCAGTGTCTTGGCAAGGAGAGAGACTATTTGCAAGGCAGCTCTCTCCTTCTTGCAGGAATATACTGCAGCTATCAGCTTAGTGGTCCATTTTGTATGAGCAGGGATAACAAGTTAAGATGGGGTATAATGATAAGACATATAATGATGTTTGTGTAATATCGCTTTTTTGTATTTTGAAAGAAACAAATGGTAAGCACAATGATATTAAGGATAATTCCCTTATTTCAATCTGGTTATCATCATTTCAAAATCATCATTTCAATTCCCTGTGTCTGACTCAAAGTAAATATAGAAAGAAGTTTCCTGAAATGGCGATTATGGCCAACTTCATAGGGACCTTGCTCCAGGGTGACATTGTTGCAGGTTAGAGCTATAGGCAGCTTTCCATTTGGTGTGTATTCATGCTAGAGGAGTAGTACATGAGGCAAACTAGTTCCGAACTGCAAAAATAAAATGACAAGATACACACCGTGCAGTTTTCATTTCACATTCTAACATTATCGCTGAATGATTGAGACTCAAGTTATGGCTTATTGCTCAAACTGTGGATTGCACATATTGTAATCACTCATGTAGCATTTTACATGTTGTACTTGCTTTTTCTTATCATATGGAAAGTGGACAGTTTGGTCCAGCTGGCCTCGGCTAAAGAGTTCATTTGCAAAAACAGATAAAATCCATTCTTAAAATGAATAAGCCACCACTGGTTTGACTGAAATTCCTTTGACTGTGCAATAAAAAAATAACAATATTTAGGAAAAGTAGAGAATAGGAGATATAATTTGAGACATCTTATTGAAACAACCCACCAGTTTGACTGATCTAGCAGTGCACAATTAAAACACATTGGAATCTGGATAACTTTTTAATGGAGATTACCTAATGTTTTTGCAAATGAATCATTTTTTTCCTCCAGTTGATTGAGGGAAAATGAAACACAGTCTGGAGGACGACAAATTTGATAAGTGCTGCAAATTAATTTGTTGTAGTTACACAGCTGGGATCACTCATCCGTTGGCACATCGATTTTCCAAGTCTGGTAAGTCACACTCTGTGCGGCAAAAGTTTCCCTCCTCAGTCTGCTCTGAAGAGCAGCGAGTGCAGGAACACCAGCAGTTTCCTGTGGTAAGCTATCTTTTAATGCAGCCTGTTGCCTTTCTTTCTCTGGGTCCTGCATTTATTTTTTGAGTTCAGTATAACTGCAGTAAAAGTCAACCTAAAACATGTAAACAAGGTGGAGTGCACAGATAGGTAGGCAGAGTGATTATGTCACTGCTGACCTGGGTATAGACTCCTCTGCAACTATAAGTCAGGCTACTTTCTGGGTTTACTTTCAGTTAGACTCAGACACGTATTTGAAATGATTCATGTAAAAGCAAGCCCTTGTTACCCTGAATCTGTACAAAGGAGGTGGCCCGTGCAAAGTATGCCAGGTTGAAACAAACTGGAATTGTCCTTTAAGTTTATACTGTCAGTCACTATATAATAATTTCAGCAGCTCCACCAATTAAAAGATATGTCACAGTCATGTCAGGCCTGTAAACCAGCTATGGTCACATCCAATAAGATTTCTTTTATGTCACTCCAGTAGTGCAGGATTGTAATTGAAGGTTATTTTTAAAATATTTTATTAAGACTAAGCCATTTGACTTTTCAAGAAGAAACCTTAATAAAGACACTTTACACAGGGACTCTGGCTGAGGGCCACCCTGTAAGCCTGTGCCCTTTTGGTGCCAGTTTGTCCTGCTCGGTTATGTACTCATGGTGCTTCTGCCAGCAGTACATTTGTTGCCACAGACAGATCTCAAAACAAGTTCCTATTTACACTATGTCAAATACAGTGACTGTCCTGTCCATTGCAAACAGGCCTTCAGTGTTTTGTGATTGACCAACTCTATGGTTAAAACTCGAAGATTATTTTCCATGTCCTCAAAGCCGTGAGAGTCTGTGTGGTTTAAATTTAATCACCTGCCCATCCTCAGTATGATATGCTTAGCAGTACAATATGGCTCACAGTAATGCAAAAACACTCAAAAACACAGACATGGTCTTTTAAAACCTCAAGTTTTACATTGTCTTTTAAGGGAAATAAATTCGGCCTTTGCAAACATACAATGTCAGAAATTAGAGTCATTTAGGCAAGTCTGTCATGTGAACACTTTGCATACATTAAGTTGCTCTTGGGCAAGCACTAAAACTACAAACCATGATTTAAAATAATTTCCTCTGTTCGTATGGCACAAAGTAAAAAGTTATGGCTGCTTGAGCAAGTCCCACTCCATCCCAGCATTCCATGTCTGTTTAAAAAAAAAGAAACCTTATACAAATGAGAGAGCTGTATTTGGTTACTTTCATTTGAGTAGCAGTAAACCACAGGTTCAACAGTTTTTAGGAGAAATTCAAGCACTGCCATTGCTCAATGTCAAAAATGATTTATACTTGTCTAAGCCTACATCAAAAATCAAAATAGATACACTTTTCACAAATGACATCTCTCAATCTGGCCAACAGCTTTCGCTTACACAGCTCAAGACCGCAACCTCCACATCCTTTTAGGGAATTCCAGGCTTCATTGTCACCCAATGCCAAAAATGGGAGCTATTCGAACAAGCTGGACCCGACGTCAAATATTTCAGCCTAAATTCAAACACACAGAGACACTTTTCACAAATAGAGCTATCTGCATCCCCACTTGGCAAAAAAGGGGAGGAAAAATTCTGCCCTTGCACCTGGTAATCATTACGGAAATGAGAGACAGAAGAGGTTAAAGCGCTGTGATGGGGGAAAAAGAAAAGAAATTCACACTTCTGCGCTGGGGCTTGCTAATGTCTCTGACCCCTCCACGCATAAACAGTTTAATTAACATGTATACATAACTTTCACTTTAACTGCTCATGGCATGTCAAATCAAAGTGTCTGTCAAAGCTGTGAAACAGGGAGTTGATACTTTGCAGGTCCTCAGTTCAAATCCAGCTCTCTGTAAATGCTCCAGCTGGCCAGAGAAGCTGGCAATAAGACACACAGGCAGACAGACAGACAGGCAGGTAGACGGGCAGCCTGCCACTCTGTCAGTTTGATGAGGTAAACACCTCCCAATAAAAGCTTTAACACCCAGCTAAGCTTTGCTCAACTCAAGCAGGAGGCAAGACAATGTGATGTTTTCAGTGGAAAAACGAAGCACAAAGCAAACATAGAAGAATGCGATGCAACTTTTTATTTAGTCTAACACATTTAAAAAAAAACCTGGTGAATTATGTCATGGTTGATCAAATAAACATTCAAGCAAAGAAAAGTTTTATACAACTCAAGCACTGGTACAAAATTACATTGCATACAACTCTGACAAACTGGAACTGGCTTCAAGTCTTTAACAAGGCACAGACCATAATGTCCTTCCAGGATCATTAAACTCTTCACAATGACGCATTACAGTAGATAGTCTGTCTGTAAGGGTGGGGTCGGGGTCAAAGTTTTCTTCCTGTTTCCATCCTGTTGTACATTATTAAGGAAAGCAAATCAGTTATTCTTTGCAGAGAGCTATTAGGACTCTCTGCGTTTCTTTCCCACACACACACCGAGCAAGTTGGCCTGTCACATTGAGGAGGGGACCTCCAAGCCAGCCACCCTCTACAGGGTGTATAGCTACAGAGGAAAACTGAGAGTGTGTACAAACACACACACAGACACATACAAATAGGCACACACTAAGGCCGGGAGCAACACCAGTACTGGTGTGTGATGGCTCAGGAGAGGAGGGAGAGTTATTAGCTTAGCCCTGAACCACCTACTTAATATAGGGGCCGGCGGTGATTGCTAACAGAGCCTGGCAGAGGTGACAGCTTTTGGCCCTGCTTGAGGAAATCCAATTGAAAAGCAGCCAAGAGGAACAACAACCCCGAAACAGATGTTGCTCGCTACCACTGGCGCAACTTGGGTACACACAACCCAGCAGCAACAAACCGCGATGGCAAATCTGACACACAAACACACACAGCGGACAGAGACTGAGGCACGCACACATGTACTGTAGCACCACATAAAACTGAAACTACATTTACTAGAGGAAAAAGCAACACCAGAAATGTCCACAAACATTAATTATAAAACAATGCACACAAGCAATGCAAATTTAGAGCTGTTTGCAGCATTTGGATTACAATTGGCATTTTTAGAATCTGACTTTCCTCTTAATCCTGTATTATTGATGATTAATCCCGTTTTCACCTGTTTTTTTTAATATTAAACTTACTAACACATTCACTAATGTTTTTAAATAAATACAATGAGCTCTAAAGCCCCTTATAAAGAGAATTTCTCTCAGTGTTGTCAGTTTGATCAAGGTTGCATAAAACTGGGCACCAGTGCTGTATAGAAAACATAAAAATAGAATGATAAAAAAAATTAATTACATTAACAAATGTTACCAAAATAAACATCATACAGGTTACACACATCCCACTCACACCCAACCAATGACATATACTGGGAATTTCCCTCCAGTTTAAACATGATTTAAGGATCCATAAACTCTATCAATTCAAGGTTAGTGAGGTTTTTTCCCCCCACTGTGGAGCACAAAAAATACTCCAGCAGCAAACAGAGAAATGAAATTAAGAGTAAAGTCAAAAGAAAAAAAGAAATCAGAGTTTGTAAGTCTGTTAAAAACATCTATATTGAGCGGAGGCCAAAACTAAACATTTCCCACGGGAGAATAGACCCACCCAACCATCCATCTATCTATCCCTCTTCTTTTCTTTTTTAACATCTCTAGCAGGGCATTTCAGTGAAAACATAGCACACAGGCCCTCAAATCATTACAGCCCCTTGCTCCAATATTAATTGAGTTTGGCAAGGCTGACCATGCCTCAGTCATAATAACATTCATTTATTTTTTTTCTATTACTGCTACTGCAAAAGAGTAAGGAGAGAGAGAGAGAGAGAAAGAGAGAGAGAGAGAGAGAGAGAGAGAGCAAAAGAGAGAGGTGTGGGGTGGGGGGAAATGGGCTAAAATCAATTCTGACATATCTTTATTGCCAGTCGATGACAAATGACGGGACATTTGCCATTGCTCTGGCATTGTGTCAGTGTATGTCATATCGATTTTACATCAGACGGACAAATGTTATTGATGAAGCGCCCAACTAACAGATGAGCACTCTATTTTACTTGTTTTAACGTTTAAACACACCAGAATCAGGGAGGGGGGGGGGGGGTAGACTTGTACAGCAGATCTTTACATTTGCTGAAACACATGATTTTTAACATTTTTTTCTTTTGAATTAACTAAATTCTGAGGTGTTTACACAAACCGGCCTGTTGGGAGAGGGTAACAACACCCTGAACCTGATCACACTGCACACATGTGGTAATGTAATGGGGCGGGTGGTAAAGAGAGCACGAGAAAAGAGAGTGAACTGTAAACAAACTAGCTTTTAAACAAGACAATTTAGGGTTGCGAGTTTTAGGCGCCAAGCAAAACACAGCCATGGAAAACTGATACAAACTTTTAACACATGGGTCAAAGCGGGAGTCTTTGAACTGGTGAGGGAAAGTACGCTGCCAGTACAGAGAGCTGTTTAATTAAAAATACTTAGGTATCCAACGGGTCTTTCTGCGGTGCCCCCTTGTCAAATTGTATGTGATCCCACTGTCAATCTCACAGGGTGTTTTCTAATTGCATAGTTTTCCACTGACAGGGAGGAAAGATGTTGGCAGTGAACACGTCCTGAGAAACAGCAGCTGGGGACTGGGTTTGGTTTATAAGAACCGTACATATGGAAACACATGTGCATATACACTTGCATATAGTATATTTGCACACTCTCTATTGCACTGTACATAGCTTGCACACACACAAACTGACATATACAATACTTACAGTCCAAGAAATACTACACATACACAAAGAGTAAAAACAGTGGAACTTTGTCTAGTTTCATTAATAACAAAAATATCTCCCAACACCTACTTCCTACCATTTACAATGCTTCAGTCCAGCAGATACCATATGTTCTCATATTATACCATATGCAATTAGTGATCTGCACCCCCAATTAATAGTCAGTGTGCACAAATTACATAATTTATGACAACTTGTTTATCTATAGCACTGCAGTAAGCAGTAGCATATACACTGCAGCTGGCCAACAAAAGGTAAACAAGCAGGTGTTGAACCCACGTCAAATGTATCATCAAACCTCTGTGAGAAGGAGAGAGTCATAGGGACGAGGGCAAATAAAATGAAGGTTATCACGCTTTTGATATGAATATAAAGGAATTGTGAAATATTGTATTGCCAGTCCTTTATTTTCACCTTTTTTCACGTACATTATCCTAGCACAGGCGCCCTCACTGGTTTCCCACCTGCAAAGGCGTGCCAGCAATCAAATTCAGGTTTTTGTGGCTAAGAAATTTGCCCATGCACTACCTGTACACCAACACAGCCTCAGTTACCATTTTTCTATGCAAGTGTGTCTAACCTGTGAAAGCAAATATGTGAAATGATGTTTTTTGCATAAAGAGGGTACGCTTGGCTCAGGAAACAATGGAATGTTTACCCTTGATCTATTCTTTTGAGCTGATGTGCAATGTGTCCAGTTATTCATATGCATACATTTGCAGGCATGAAAACAATTTTAAAATCACTTGACAGATGCAAGTGCACACACACACACCTTACGCATACACAGTAACATTGGAACGGAATACCTAAAATTGCACCAATGACAAGACTGTTGCCGTGCCCTTGACTAACAATGACAAATGGATGCAATATGCAAAGTCTGAACAAGTTGCTTTTGGGTACAAAACAGGAAAAAGATTGCTCCAGGTACCATTATGGGATGGGTTTGCTCTCCTGTTTCCCAGCTGAGGTGAGCCGAGCTGAGGTTAATGGCATGTGTCAAGATCAAGAAGTGTGTGGGTGAACGTGTCAGATGTGTGTCCATGAAGGCGTGTGTGCGGGAGAGCGAGAGCGAGCAAGAGAGAGAGAGAAAGACACTCTTTCACTTAGTGGTGTAAATTGTCAATGGGTGAGTCTTATTGTGCTGTGTCTATGACCTTGTATTTGTTAGGAATGTAAATTACGAGCAATACATTATTTGTATATAAAGAAATGATGCACTCCACACAGATACAAATTCTCTCTTGATGGGAGCGGTAATATCTTTTAATTAACTGCATATACCTATCATGAAGTTGTTTTTAATATAATAGATAACAGCAAGCAGAAAACTGTGAGAAATAAGCTGCAAAATAACAACTTTCATCCTTTAGTATCCTGACAATGCTGCAGCAGCTCCACAAGCCTCTAGGGCCACTGTCTACCAGCTTCTGTCTTGCAGCTTTTAAAAGTAGAGTTAGAGAGTAAAGTCAAAATAGGATAAAAATAAATTTGAATAAGTCCGCAAAGTTTAAAGTAAAATGTAAAGTCCTTAAATGTCCCATATTGTACAATTTGAAAGAGAATCGGAAATAACCTTGTCTCTGTGTGTGAGCATGTGTGAGTGTAATATTTGGGTCATATGTGTGGTTTCTGCGTCTGTGTTCACTTACACAAGCCTGTATAAATCCACTCCTGTGTGTCTCTGTATCCATGTATTTGTGTGTGCGTACATGAGTGTGCGCATGTGCTCCAGCAGCACCGTGGAGGCAGGGTGTATCCATCATGATAAACCGGCACACTCGGCAACTGTCACATGCAATCACACTTCACTACGGTTCGCAGGACTTCAAAGTGAAAATGAATGGTAGTTCATCGACATGAAGACTTCATATATCTTCGTTTTTTTGCTTTTACTCTCTCTTTTATTTTTTGGAGGAGACTTGTCTCTTTTCTCCCAGTCCCCTTTTGTTGTGAGGATCACACATTTTTGTCACTGTCTGAAAAGCATGATGGGACACATTGATTTAGGGAGGTTTATTAAAAAAAAAAAAAAATCGATTCCATCCATCACTTTCTATCAAGAAATTTTAAATTGTCAGAGTGAAAACTTTCAGGTTTTCAATGGTTTGCATAAAAAGCTTTTTAATAACTGAAGTTAATTTCCCCATGCTTCTACTCATTAGCAGCCTTAGGATGCATGTGAATGCTTGAGGACAACAAGACTCGAAAACAAGCTCAGCAATGAATCATGGTACTATATAGCCACATCAAATGCTTTTAAGGATATTTTAGCAAAATAAATCCTGCCTACAATTCAAGAGTAACAAAATGGGCATCCCAGTGCTATCCTATTTATGACCACCTGTTGAGTTCAAGTCAAATATAATAGATAATCAAGTCCCAACTTTTTTAATGCACTCGCATTTTAGACTTTTTCTATTTTTGTTTATTCTTTTGTCTCTCTTTGTCTGACTTTGCCATGTTATCCTAGACTGTTAATGCACACGTGGCTTTTGTGAGCTTGTGGGAGGTGAGTGGCCGCCTATGATTTTAATTAACAAAGTGTGAAACCAGCACAACAAAACTACCAAAATGACAGATGGACAGATTAACAGCAAGTCGAAAGTGGTTGAAGACTGCGTGGAGTTGAAGACTTATCAAATATTTATGCTTATACAAACTACATTTAATTAAGCTTTAATTATTTATAAAAAAAATCATTTAATGTCAGTGAATTCTCATGCTGTTGATAAGTCAATTTATGCAACCATATCATTCACTATTTCCGAACCCCCTTTTAAGATTGAAAGGTCTACATGGCATTAAGCTATAATTGAACATGGCAAGTGTTAAATGTGATAATCATCAAATTTGTAACCACTAGAAAGTCAAATGAGCCATAATAATGCCAGTGCTGCAGCTGCTACAGCTCTCTCCCGCACCACGGCAAGGCTTGCCTTTAATCTAGTAATGACTCTGAAATGACACTGTGCTTAAAAAAACTGCGGAGATGAGGCTATAGGTCTCTCTGCCTCCCTCCCTCTCTCTCTGCCCTGGCCCAGGCCCTGCTCTCGCTCTCAAGCTGTTTGATTGGCACATGCTTTCACTTAATGAGGGATAATTACTAAGGAAAACAAGTGGGAGACCACATCTGCTCAGTGTAAAAAGAAGTCCAGGCCTGGTGCAATCTGTCAGACAGGGCTTTCAGGTTGTGTGTGTGTGAATGTTTTACCCACCTTCAGCGGCCTCTCAGTCTGACACAAACCCACCAGGACCCTCCCTCCACCCTGTCCTGACAAGAAGCAGATTAATAGGAATCAGCATGTGGCTGTAAACACTCACTGGGAAGAGTGTATATCTGTGTGCGTTGACGCGCATAGGAAATGACCCAGGGTATCTGTCGGGGACAAGCCAGGGGCCACAGCAGGAAGGGCAAAAGGCCAGTGGGGACGATCAACATCAACATCCCAATCAGTGTCCTGCTGCCAGAGCTGTTGTTCCCCAGCTCCCATCGCCACTGTTTTGTTTACTTTCACACAATGCTGTAATGGTAGGAAAATACACAGGTAGCCACCCTGCTCCCCAGACACCTCCACACACCTCCCATAAATCATCTGTGCATGAGATTTACATTGTGCTAAATGGTCTCTTAATGACCTGCCCATGTTTACAGGCAGTTGCCCTGATTATAGTCCAACACCTGTACCATAAATCAAAGTTTTAAAGAGGCCCTTGTCATGTTTAAACGGAGTTACTGTCAAAAATGAATTTTGTTTGACTGACAAAATTACAATTTATTGCATTTTCAAAAAGACATTAATTCAAAAAGACATGTGGGTACATGTGCTTTGGAAATTAACTCAGCACATCATGATTGGGTTTGGTCATGACAGTCAATCAAAATTTAATTCAGTGGCTATTCTGTAGATTGAGATAAATTTTTGCTTGACGTTCTTGACAGCAGCTTCTCAACAACTGGTTTTTCACATCTAGCCCCACTTAACCTCTCCAGTGTTCTACCTTTTCATTCATAAATGGCGATGAAATTAAAAAGGTAACAATTGTACAAATTTGTAAAACAATATTATTTCACTTGTTTGGTCAGCTTTGTTTTCGGCAAGTCCAAGTATTATCATAGCAACTAAATACCAATACAAACTGTGCAACAGTCCTTGACAATGCCACGCGTTCTGAATTCTATATGTACATAAACACTTAAAGCCCTCTTGTGTTTTTCAGTGAAAAACGTGTCATTATTTTAGACACAACTGATCCCAGTGGCCGGTTGACCAAGCCTTACTAAAGTTAGCATTAATTCTAAGGTTTTCAAATTCATTGAATAAGTAGCAATTTGTCTCAAGTATATTGCTATAAACTATTTAAACTAATTTAATTTTGAACAGCAGTGGATTTGACAATAAAAATCATGAAACTTGAGTGATACGGGATTTAAGAACAGTACTACAACAGATCTTCACTTAATGGGGAGCAATTTGGCTGCTTTTGTTTGTCTTAGTTTTTAATTAAAATGCACTGCCTCTCTTATTTTATATACCAAATTGTAAGACAATTAACTATTATTCTCTCCACCGGAAAACAAAACAGAACACAATCATATTTTCCATCTAATGAAATTATCTAAAAAATAAAAAGAGACAGCAGCGTTTATTTGCTTTAACCCTAATGCAGCAAAAAGAAAATGGCTCACATGTAAACTGGAGCTGATATTTGACAGCCTTTTAACCTCCCAAAACCCTCATCCCCTCCTCCATCCCACCCGACTGCCTCCCTGCCACCCACCCACTAGAAGAACAACAGGGTTTTGCTTTCTTGCCCTGTGCTGACCCAGTTCTCACTAATTACACGCAAAGTACACATCAAAGTCGGGCAAATCTGCAGATCTGCTGCAACGTGGCAGGGTAAGGGAAACCAGGACTATCCCTAACCTAGTCGCCATCAGCCATCACTGATGTGTGTGAGCGTGCTTGAGTGTGTTATTGTGTGTGTGTGCAAGTGAAGTGGTGTCAGCCAATACAAAAGGCTAGGCGGTGAACTTATAAATAGAACGGTCATTGTTTCGACATGGGTAATTTTGGTTGTCGGAGTTGTTCCTGACACTGTCGGCTGTGTCGGTCGGATGAGGGGGAGAAGGTGACATGGAGGAGTGAGGTCATGAAGTTGGGAGTCAGCTGATGGGATTACATGCCTGTTGGCATGAAAACACACACATACAAATATAAAACTACACAAACTCATATTGCTCAATGCATAAAAGCATGGATGGAAAAACACAAATGTGCAAAAGATAGTCAAATGAGCTTTCTCTCTCTCTCGCTCTCTCAGTCACACACACGCGCACACACAAGTGCAGACATACACATACAGGTATGGTAGGGCAGGGGCAAAGAGGATGGTTTGCTTTCTTATGACACAGGCTATTACTAAATTGAGCTGGCAGGTAATTCTAAGGCAAATAAATGCTAGCGGGTTTAACACAAGGAGAGGTCTTAGGGGTGCGTGAGCAATGACAGGAATTTTCTCGCCTCTTTTGACAGGAAGCCTATTATTCTCACCGCTTTATTTTCCCAGGCCAGTTTTTAAAAATTGATCTCTCCGATAGTATTTCAACTGCCACCACTCCCCAAAAAAATAAGTCCTTCCTCATTTGAATTAACACTGCTCTTTCTGCTCTTTGCTCATTTTTGGCTGTCCGTCTCTTCACTCTAAGACTTTAAATAGTAGAAGAGAACATAGGTTGATTTTTTTTTTTTTTTTTTTTAACAGCTTCTTTCACCAACTCCTTTTCAGTTAATTTCAAGGGTACTTAGGTGACCACTTTTTACGAGGGCTTTCCCGTACAAAAACCTTGATGCTAATATCTTGAATTAAGCCTCAGTAACAAATCCTCCCTTCAAGTAGGTGAACATACAGCATTATGGAACGTGCAACAGAGCGTTAATGTTAATGCTACTCAAACTTAAAAAAAAAAAAAAAAAAAAAACCATAAAAATACAGCAAAAGATGAAAAGACAAAAGGGAAAAAAATAAGTACAAGTTGAGACAAACCACACTATAAATACACTTCTTAAAAAAGCTGTGCTACATCCTCATTATAAGTGCCATCTCAGAGAAGTGTAGTGGGAGTCAGTGCTGACCTTGGTATCCCGTTTGAATATTGTTTTAATGCCGCGGTTGGTAATTGAGGACGCAACGCAAACAGTGGACTCTTTCAAAGGGAAAGTTATTTTCCCAGGCAATGGGAACGCAAACAATCATGTTGTATATTTATTTGTTTGTTTTTCAAACCCACCTCATAATTATCCAAGACACTAATTAAAATATGGATTTATAAATAAATCTCCATGATTTTACCTATGACTACACTGACTTAAGTTTTCACCACCCTTGCAGTTTTTAGCTCCTTAAGCAAAAGATCTTTTTGATGTCATTAAAGACTATTTGTAATAATCTTATTAAACTGTGTATTTTAAAATATAGAATTAGTGTATAACTAAATGCTACTGTAAAATGTAAAATATTTGTAGAATGAGAAAAATTAATTCTAAAGTTATTTAGCTCAAGTTCTTTATTTTTTAATTTTGAAATAAAACTACTCAAAACAAATTATTAGCATAGGAGATATATATGCTATGCGAGTATGTAAAGTATTTATATTAGTATATGCATACATGGTATTTCATCCTATTAAGCAGAATTCTGTCTGCTGAGGACAGAAAATTCTAATTATTTCCTATTACTGAGTCTGTGAGTAGTATTCACCTGTGACAACATGAGGCATGTCAACAGCTAAAATGTGTCTTTTGATAAAGATATCCCTTATTATCCAGAATCACTTGGAGTCCCAATACATCCAATACAACTCCCCTACACCGAGAGTTGTTTTAAATTGTGTGTGATGTGAGATGCAGCTGACTCTGTATAAGGAGGTCAAGGAAATATGGTTGGTGGTTCTCAACCAATTCAAAATGAAAAACACTTGCCACCATAATCTGACATGAGGTTTGCCATGTGTGCGTGTATGTATATATGTATGCCTTTACAGTGTGCGAGTAGGCAGCATGGACTGGGTTACAACCAAGTTTGTACTGAAAAAATATCCTTTTCTCCTTGTGTGGCAACTTTACTATAATCCACCTATATAACAGTGGAAAAACCCCAAATTACCAGTGTACCAAATCCTAGTGGATTCCAACATCAAAATTCTCTCTCTTATACAACCACGAACATTTTTGGAACACTTAATAAAAATCATTAACATTAAAACCTGAAAATATTGTGGGATGTTTTTGTATGTATCTCCCATTTTATTGTTTCATTACATTTGTTATTTAATCTCTTGTTTACTAGCAGTAAGCATATTCCTCCTTCAACTGAATAATGGCATTGGGCCACCTGATCTGAAGCAGCTGTTTACCCTAACATAATTTATAAAAATGAAGTAAATAAATAAACAACACTGCTATGTGTATCAATACAGCGTTTTTGTGTCCATGCTGTTTCATTACCTTTTTCACCCTGTGACATTGTGATAATCATTTCTGAGCATGGAATACATCACATTAAAAAATACTGAATACTGGCTAAAAATGAGCAACTGCAGCTCATTTACAGATGTATAACTACCAGTCCTCAAAAATTTGGTGAGTCTCAGTTAAGACATGGTACAACACGAAAAAAGAAACAGGGAGTTGAAGCGGGAGAGGAAAAATTTGGCTTTGAATGGGCCGGTTGTGCAGGTCCTGAGGAGTGGGCTGGAGATGACTGACTGGGAAACTGGATTCAAGTTCTGCTGTTTTTATTTCTTCTGCCAAATGAGAAATTAAAATAACTTCTAACTCCTTGGTCTGTAGGGGGTTGTGGGTATCAGTGGTTACACGCACTATGCACAGACACACTCATTTACAATACTTATGAAGACGCTGTATAAAAAAAAAATCAAGCTGGTCTGCACAAGACTGGAAGTCTAGGATCACACACGGACACAGAAACTCCACCATCACCTCTTGACGGCTTTTGGCGTATGCTCAGCAGAAGCCAGCCAAAGACTCTTTTCATCCACTGTTTTATTCTCTGCTTTCGCTCTCAGAATTTTTGGCAGTTTAATCTTACCTGGCCAATTTAACACTGAATGCTCTCTAATTCCGTACTGGACAGTATGGGGTTAGAGATATGGCACAGGTTGAAATTATAATTTGTAAGGGAAATATTTCTGATGCACTAGGTTTTTAGGATGCATGAAGCACATTGCTAAGAGACAGCAGCGACCACAAATCACACCTGATTAATAAGTGACAGTGTTAGGCAAAACAGAGACCCCAATATGGATCCACTCACAAGTAATTTTTTTTGTTTTCTAGTTCAACAACAAGTATGGAGATGGCTTTACTCTGGCTTTTACACGAGCCACAAACCTCCAGGTTGACTCAAGGTAATATTAAGGGCACACTTTCTCCCACTTATAGTATATATAGGAAAGTTTTCACTCCTGCCGACTGCATCTGTTAAGGCCTAAATATCTAAATAAGAGCTCCCCGTAAAAATCATCTGGCCTCACAGGTGTTTTGTTATTTTTACTGTGTTTGCAAAAACCAAGTAACAGAAGAAGAAATAAAATACAGCATCTGATTCATGAAACATTTACAGATCCATGACTTGTTCTGAAGAATACGAAAATGTTTTAGGAAGGAGATCAGTCTTAAAAATTGAGGCATTTTATTAGAATATGTTAATTTGCGCTAACCCCCCCCCCCCACACACACACACACACACAAAATCTCATTTAAGTGCAACAATCAGGCCATCTCTGTTTTACCTCTGTGGGAGAAACAATTCCTTTCTAAATCAGAAAATATTGAATGAATCCCATCATCAGGACTGTAGCCAGGATTTTAGAAATACTGACCATGAGTCGTAGCCCCACCAGGGGGATTTGAGGGCATAATTTTGAAGACTATAGTATAAAACTATGCATTTTGAGAGTAACAATAATCTGTTGGGAAACAATGTCAGTGCCTACACATCGATGGAAATTGGACAAGAACCCAACACAAGAAAATATAATTAGAATGACTCTTTTTCAGTTCAGTTTCTTATTGATTGAAATCACTTTGACTAGCAGACAAACAAAAGAGGAGCTTGAATTTTGCCTAGTCTTTGAATGGGTTTGGCAAGCTGAAATGCTATTTAGGTAATGGAGGAAAATGGCATAAATACAGAACTATTTGGTGATAGGCTAGGGTTTGAAGTCTTCAGATTAACAATCCTAAACAAGCTGTTCAGAATTATTGCCCTTGATGATGTCACAATAAGGACACAAGCAATGAATTAGCATCGATTAATCAGTAAGCTGTGCTTTTTGGAGCCAGGAACACTGCTTACCTAATGTACTGTAGCCTACTGCCCAGTTTGTTGATGTCAGGTTACATTCCTCTCATCCAGGAAGAAAAAAGAATGACAGGACTGTACTATACATACACAACTTCCTACATGTAGTGTAAATCACATAATGTAACGAGTTGGCGAGATGATGTAAACTTTTGTTCACAATGCACCATATAGCTAAGTATTCATTCATCATGTTAAATTAACATTTTTAAAATTAAACGGCCTTGGTGTCAGTGGTAGCTACCCATAATTAGAAAATAAGGAGAATTAAAATTCTGTACATATGTAACATTTTATGAATGAGACCCACTGTGAGGTCTGCAGTGCATACAAGCCATTGGTCCATTTGAATGGTTATTGGTCATGGAATGTTGATACTGTTAGTTGACTAGTTTTATTCCAAAACTGTTCTGTTTTTGAAGTTCTGTTTTTTTTTTGGCATGAAATTAGTTTACTAATCAGTTAAAATCAGTTGGTGCTCAGGCCCTAATGACCACCCAAACAAAATTTAAAAAACACTCTCTGAAATGTAAAATCGTTGTTTCACTTTCTTCCAGCTGTGGCCAATGATATCAGAGGTAGTTGGCATAACTGGTTGAAATGTAACATTTGAAATTCAAAGCTAACATCTAGCTAATAAACTCCTGTCGGTGCATTAATCTGACCTTAGTCCCATCTGGTAGTGGTAATGCCATGCTTCATGCATCAAGCTAAACTGGGAATAGAGCCACTGGTAGCAATTTTGGAGTAACTGAACTACAGGACAGACAAAAAAGAAAAATCACCCCTTCTCAAACAATCACTTCAGATGCTGTAAAAGCATTGCTTACTCACACAACAAATCTCCCATATGGCAAAAATCAATAAGCAGAGCAACACTCTATTGATCATATCTATATCTTGGATACACACTGATGTCATGCTCGACTAGCCAAGTGTATCAGAGTGTGTGTGTGTGTGCGCGCTTCTGGAAGGTGGTGCTGCATTTGTTTCAACAGAGACAATATTTAATTTGATTTAAAACTATGCCTCAGATAAAATGTTACTTTCCCAGTCCATTGTTCTTTGGTTCTTTGCATTACAGTGTGTCTAATAAAGCGTGGGATGGTCTGATGTGAATCTCAACATTTGACTTGTACATTATAATAGTTGGAACTTTCATATTGCTTGTTTATCTGAAAAAGTCCTAAAAGAGCTGTTTTTTTCAAAATGTACTTATTAAAATTTGTTACCACTTCAAGCTGGTAACATCAGACAGGGACATCAGGTCAACACTGCAAACTGCGTTTTCCTTTAAAGTGATGACCTACTAAACTTATATACAATTACTGCTTTATTCATAGACTTATACAGGATTTCTTTTCTAAAATCAGATTTAACCTCTAGTGACATGATTAATTTCACATCTAAAGCTTTACTGAATGCCTGTAAAATCTCATTATCACTCGCCAGTCTGTTCATTTCATAAGAAGGGTGAAAACCTTGTTGTCATCAGTTCCTGTGATATAAAAGACCATAATGCGATACGAATGAAACGGCTCAGATAAATTCTGTCATTGATTTCTCTGTATTTCCACACTATAATGAAAAGGCACAGGGTTGCCCTCCACAGGCAGGAAACTGACATAACAGAAAAAAAAGTATATATCCTCGACAAATACCTTGCCAGCAAAGTTACCAAAGCAAACCACAGGAACTCACTTGTACAACAGTCCCAACAACTTGCGGTAGACGATCGTTACCCTAATATTTTCTTTCCGACTCCCTAACTTCCTTCACCTCTCTACTTTGTTTTCTCCCTCTCCTCCTTTCTCTTCCCCCCACTGTCTCCCTCTGCAGCTCAAAGTTATTGATAGTTTAAAGTTATGGGCTAATAATAAGATGGACACTGCATGGCCAGGAGCCTATTATTCCCAGGTAATGGATAGTGAGGGGGTTTTGAATGACATTGCCCAGAGATTGGATGACGAAGGGTGGAGCGATTTATGGGCTACCTAAAGAGCCCCCGTCCCCCGTCTCTCTTTCTCACACACACCCCCACACCCACACACACACAGTGCTATTTATCTCCAGCTTGATAAGGAAGCAGATGAGGCATGCCTGTATTTATGGTGAAGATGTTCATAAAAACTACTGGCTCAGAGTAGGAAGTTAGACTCAACTTAGGGGTACAGCATATCCGCTCAAAACTCACTACGCACCTTGCTGATGCTATCCAGTGCAAGCCAAATACATACAATTTTGTTTGTGATATATTTTGTTGAAATGAAGGATAACATAACATTGTTTTAGTGTGATTTTTCAACCATTGTGTTTTTGAAGTATTTTAAAATCATCTCTTCCACAGTGTGCTTTGTTAAAATAACATGTGGCTTCAGCTGCATGACCTACAGAGGCACTTCAAAATGACCAGCAGACTGGTTAAGAAAAAAATGCTCATTTGTTCTCCTGTTTTGTTAAGTCAAACATTAAACAACATCTACACATTAGGAGAAGTGTACTAGATACAGCCGTGTTCTGGATGCTACTGTAACTCAAACAGAGCATCTGAAAATGAAAAATCAAAAGCCCTGGCTACTGAGACCAGTGAAGCAGACATGCATTATTATCATTGCATGCCAGCTCTACAGTGTGTTTACTCAAAATGGCCTACTCAGGTCTCTATTGATAGAAATAACAGCAACAGTAGAGACACTTCAGACAGTGTTGTCAGAATGCAGGGGAAGGAGGAGTAGCAGGGAAGGCATGAGGGACTGCAATGAAAAAGGCTTGTCAACATTATCTGTTTTATTGATTTAACAGTAAAGGCTTGCCGCTTAAGCTTTATGTTGCTTTGGCTGACTCCATTGAAAATACAACAGCTACAAATAAAAAACGATTTCCTAAAAAACGTGAACATTTTTTTCTTTATTTTTATCTCCTGCGTACCAGCTCAGATTTTGCATGCACCGTTGTTGTAGGTTTCACACATTTCATCATCTTTATGAGTAACCATAACCTTCCAAATGCATCAATGGCATTGAGAAGGGCAAGACTATCTTCTATAGGACAATTGAGGTCTATTGTAATGCAGCCCTGGTGTAATTAATACATTGACTTATTAAGGATAAGGAAAAAACGGCCCATGTTTCATGTTCAAGAGTCTATAGTATTTCTAACAGCATGTGAGGCTGTACTTAAGCCAAGCAATGCTTCAAGCTAAATGCTCACATCAGCATGCTAAGTATGCTCACAATGATAATGCTAGCACGTTGATGTTTATAAGGTATAAAGATTTCCATCTTAGTTTAGCATGTTAGCATGCTAACATTTGCTAATTAGCAAATGCCTGAGGCTAATGGGAATGTCACTAGCCTTGCAGGTATTTGGTCATAGACCAAAGCACTGGACAAAGTGAAATCTTGACCAGATGATGACGTTAGGGGGGAGGTTAGAAGATCAAAATTTTTACAGTAAGGCCTCTAGGGCCCATGATTGTCTTCATCAAATTTCATTGCAGTCCTTCCAAAAACACTATACTCTGAACTTCAGTCGATCAAATGGATGATAATCTATTTCACTCTGAACCACAGATGCCAACCTCATGGTGGCGCTAGAGGAAAGGCAAGGGATTACCAAAATGAGTAGGCTTCATCTTCTGGGCACCATTATTTTCTACCCCCCTCCCCCCATGCAGACCAGAGAGCAGTGGGGTCAACAGAGTGTGTCATTGGAGCAGCTTGGAGCCTGGTAGGGTTCCTGTTGTGTCCTGACCTGTTGAGGCTTATCAAAGACACACTATGCAGCTCTATTATGCCTGAGCAGCTGGTTATTACCAGGGGCCTCGTGTGGCTACCCAAAAAAACCCCCATCAACACACATAAACAAGACGCACATCCAAAACACTTGACTGACTTGATATAAAACTTGATATAAACAATAAAATATCTTTTTTTTTTTAATAATCCTAATTAAATATCGTAGATAAGCAAACGTATTACATGGTATAAAAACTGTCAATTTGCTACCTTAGTAGACTGTATAGCCAGTATACTGCTGTAAATTGTTGAAGAAAAGTGGTGCATGTTTTTTGTATAAAATGTACTATACTACAATATGGGCTAAAGCAGAATTATGACTGCAACAATTTCGATTAAGTTTAATCGGGCTGATTGTCAGAGAGACAGATGAATAAACAGGTAACAAACAGAAGACTGCTGACAGACAGGGGGACAGCTGAAGAGAGAGAGAGAGGACAGACAGATGCATGAAACAAAATAGAAATCCATTTGATGTGTTAACATGTGAAGCTGTGAAGTTGTATAATAAGAGCCAGAAAAACCTTCTGTATTAATTACTGTCAACACAGAAAAAATATAATTAGATATGAGGGGAAACAGAAACTATTTATGGCAATGGAAGGGCTTTGCTTAATGATCAGACTGCAGCTAAAACCTCTATTGATTTTCTTGTTAAATATACAGCTCAATTAAAGATACAGTTGATTAAAAGACAACTACAAATCACAGCAGCAGGTCTTGACATGCTGGGATAGCTGAGTAACATGGTCTGTCTGAGAATTACATGATTTCACTTTCACCTTCTCCCTCATCACTGCAGTACATTAGAAAGAAGCTACACACACACACATACAGATATTCCTCATTTTCCATGTGAAATATTTCTTAAAATTGTGACCATATTCAAATGGAGCTGTGATGCCCACAGGTACACTACTTGCGACAAAACGACCTGCTGACTTTCAGCACTAAAAGCATAAAATCAACGCTGATGAGCCACAAACAACAACAATAAAGCTGACCTCTGCATATAAAAAGCAGAAATAATCAAACAACACAAATCGACTTTCCTTGTTAAAATGAAGCACCTGCTTAACACGAGCCAGACCAAGGCTCTTTTTTTCCCCTCTTTCTGCCTCAGCCTTGTCACTGACAAATAAAAGCCTTGACAGTCTGTGTACCCTAACCACGAGAGAAGGGCAGAATTACAATGTATAATCGAAAACCTTTCTGTTTTTCATTGAAGACAAAAAAAGCGGTTTAGAGTCTATAAACTGTTGAAGTTTGTATTTGTAAGTTTTAAGTTTAAGTTTTAGCTGTGCAATTATTTTGTTTTACGTTTTTCTGCTTTATTACAACAGATGGACAACTTGCTGTCAAGAATGTTTAGGCAGCAAAATTCAAGTTGTGTTTCTGTTAGCAATAGTGTTATACTGTGCTCAGATTCATGTTCTTCAAAAACCCAGTCAGTCAATTTTGATAATATATTAATATACAACTATATTAAGATTTGTAAAAAAAAAACAAGGGGAAAAAAAAAATCCTTTTTCCAGCTTTACTCCGGTTTCTCTAGTTTCCCTGATGTTAGACCTTATATTAACAAGTAATAATGACTCAATTCAGTTCCAATCATGGGTTTTTAAATTTTACAAGTGTGGCCTCTCTTATGTTTCCATTTGCATCAGAGATATTTCTAAATGTTTTTTTTCTTTTTTATTTATTCATGCATTTGTCTGTGGTCAGGTAAAGACCTCTTATGACCAAGGTGTAAAATTTTCACGAGCTTAAATGATTTTGCCTTCACATGAACATTATGCTTAGTTTTTTCTTTGTAGATTTACACTCTCTGATGGCAAGTGTGTGTGTGTGTTTGTACCTGCAGAGAGTTGAGGAGGATGAAGATGTAGGCCATGACAATGGAGAAAGGCACCAAGACGCCACACAGCCATGTCAATCCAAGGATGGGCAGCAACACCAACACTGCTTTCACTGCAGCTCTGTGCTCACACACAGAAACAATTCATAGCACAAAAATGTAAGCATATTTAGCATACTGGCAAATATACAAACACACACACGAAATTATAATCAAGCACACACATACACACCATAAAGACTCTGAACTGGTGGACTGAGCTGGACTTACACCACTCCAAATAAAATTAATTAAAGTATTCCTTAAAAATTCTCCTTCCTCCCTGATGGTCCTGAGCTCAATTCTGGTTTTCTAAACTTTTCAGTTCTTTTTGGACAAAACTGAGCAGCTTTGGCAGGCTGGTTGTTCCATATACAACACTGTGCGGCTGGGAAAGCTCATGGGGTGACAACTTCCCACCTTAAATCCGCCTTAATTCTGTTTAGAGTGGAATTATCTTCCTGCTCAGGTGACCGCCAAACCGCACCAGCTGTGTGTGTGCTCATGTGTGTGTGACATGGCGGGCGGCAAGCCCTAGTTTACTCAGCGGAGGAATGTGTTTGAGTTTCCGCGGCGGCTGCCACCCAGGGGTGCCAAATGGTTCAAGGCCTGCTTTGAAAACCTTCATAAAGCACCTACTGTGAGCCCCAGAGCACTGAAGTAGTGAAAAAACATATACACTTTAACATGATTTTCACTGATAAGATCACAGGTCTGCTGGGAAATCTACTGGATCACACGCAGCAGAATTGCAGTCTGATGAGCAAACACCAGTGCCACGAAAAGGACGCAAAAGAAAATGACAAAGACGACAGTGATACAGCTTAACAAGATAGTATTTCTGCATTGACGTCGCAACAGCCACAAAGAATGCAATGTAATAAGGCAAGTTTAGCCACCATATTAAAACATGCAAAGTTAACTTTTCATTATTAATCTTAAAAAAGGTCTAGGCTTTCTGATAAATACCATGCAGCTCTTTAGGCTGACTAAATTACATTTTTGCCCATCTTTTAAATAAGCAATCACAATCCTTCTTAATCATTCAACAGACAGACAGAGAAGAAATATAGCAACCAAACGTGCATTGTGTTGGTTAAAATTGAGCATGCACAAATATGGAAGTTAAATAGATCTTTAATTTTTTATTTCATTGTATATTTAAAAAAAAACAAAATATTGAAGTGATGTATTGTTAATTTTTCATTACCATTCAGACCAAGGCAGCAGCAAGTTTTAGATGATTCAATAATATATATAAGATGAAAAATAAAAATGTAAATATGCTTGTATCACACCATTACAAGGGATAATAAATTCTTCCATCCAAATATTTTAGAGATCATTTTGGAATATCAATATGTGAATGAGGGTTTGATCAATATGGTTTTCTTGAAGGACAGTACTGCAAAGTGCTGCTAATTTCGGGCTGCAACCGTTGAGAGATAATATTTTACACTGATATATTAATTTCTTCAACCAATTCTCTGAGAGTTTTCCCCTAAAATGTATTCCTTGCTACTGTCCCTTCTTTTATTACAATCAGTAATAAGATATTTCAAATCAAACAATCCTACTACAAGAAATTCAGTATAAGGATAAGACGCACTGATAAATAACCTGGTAATGTTACATGTCAATAAAAGCTTTGCAATTTAAACAAGTCAATACTGGCCCAATACATCAGAAAACTAACACTAAAAGATTCTAAAACATTAACAAGTGGTTGAAGCGTGACGCCTTTTTTGAAAAATATTAATGCAATCTGTTGAAATTGTATTCCTACCTTGTTTGATAAATGAGGCTTATCGTTTTAAAATGACATATCCAATAAAAAATCTGCCAGCTGCTTTTTATTTCACGTCCAGTGGCTAAAACACCTCGACTCCAAGGCCTGTGGCCCGGGTGAATAATAATAAAAAAGAGGATAAATGGCGCCTCCTTGTGGTTTGTACCTCATTTGCTCATAGGCTTGTTCTGCAGGACTGGTGCCCATGGCCAACATGATGGACCTTCTCTTGGCTGTGGAGATGGTGATGACCACCACCCTGGTCAGTACCATGATATTCACCTAAAAAAAATGGGAGAATACAGAAATGAGAGGAGGCAAAGTAACAGAGTGATGAGCACAGAAGTGGTGCACTGAGATGACACAGTAAAGAAAATAGAAATCAAAACAGAGAAAAAAAATAAACATATGGAGGTGAGATACAAATGTTGACAAATCTATGAGTGTGAGATGTGTGGGACACAAAAAGGAAAAATTAAGAAAGTAGAGACACTTGTACCTAAATACTGCTGTTAAATGAATGTAGTACAAAATGACTGAATGCACCTTGTATTTTAATAATTTCAGCCTCAACAAACTACATGATATGATCAGGATTAAATGTTCTGACCATGATGATGAAGATGACAGGCCCAGCAAAGCCCCAGATTACGCCATTCTGGACACTGAGCCAACAGTAGCCATCGGCTGAGTATTTGCCTGAGGCTGATGCTAGCGTGATGGTGACTATCAGCACCGGCAGACCTGGAGGGAGGGAGGGGGGAAAAAGAAAAACAGAGGAAGAGGAGAATAAAGGAGAGAAACAAAAGAAGTAAGACATAGACAATCAGGAAGAGGAACGGATATGAGCTACATTTAAGTCACAAACATCAGGCAAAAATCTATTTTAGATTCAGAGAAGATTTTTATGTTTCTCACAAATATGGTGTAAAATACAAAATGTATGTCAATCAAAAAGGAAATGTAATAAACAAATGTTTTTATCATATCTTTTAGTATTAGATTGCAATCTCCTTCAAAACAAAATCCTGAACATTTAGTGTGAAGAGAGTGATTTGGCTATTGTACCCCAACCGATGAGATAGTAATACTTCATGTGACGGTCCTCGCTTAGGTTGACTGCGACAACCTTGCTCCAGAGCAGCAGACCCTCCACCAGCATCCAGCTAAATGCTGCCATGAAGAAGAGATGAAGCAGAGCCGCCACAAGTGTACACGCCACCTACAAACACACCAACACATGCATAAAGACAGATACATGTTACATTTCAAGCATTCAGGTTAGACTCTTGAGTGGAATGCCTTAACATGTCACAAAAATTAAAAGCAACTCTTCTCTTCTTAGGTAGTGCAAATGTGGAACAATTGGTTTATTGGTCATTACTCATTTACATTGATACAGCATACAATTTACAGCAGATTGGACATGAAGCATTTTACTTTCAGTTGGCAACAAAAGATAGAAGTGGCTTCTGTCCTCAAACACAAACCTAAAATGTCAAAGGTTAAATGACTATATGTTGTTGATGGATTGTTTAAGGGCAGCTCATGATTGTGGGTGATGAATGAGGTGGCGGTCACTAATATCCCATTAACACAACTTACAATGTCAATCACACAAATTAATCTGTGTTAAGAAAATTTCAATCTCCAACTCCTATTCATAATGTAACATATTTCACATGGACATAAACTGTAGGACTGTGTTGGAAACATATTATGTTTTTTCTAATCTGAGAAAAATAGATGAGACATATGAAAGAAAAATTGTGGGAGGATAAAGAGGAGAATGTAAACTTTACATCCACAAAATGGTACAGAGTAGAAAAAATTGTATACCCATACAATACCTATTACATTGCAGATTAAATCAATGCAACTACCAAATCTGTCAAGCAACAACAATATATCCTATTGAAGCATCCTCAGCAAAACCATTGAAGCCCTCCAGACTAATTCTTAATAAGTGGCTCCAGATTGGTCCGATCCTTGTTTTTAAAAAGTTGTTAAAATTTGAAAAATGTTCAGTAAGCCTATATATACACACATATGAAACCATTTGATGAAATTCCAACAAGCAGCCATGTGCCCCCAGGGCTAAAGCCCACCCTGACATGACCTGGGGTCAAAGGACCAGGGGTCAAACCAACTACAGGCCATTGGGTGTCTACTGAGAGACTGAACCTTGTGCTCTGGCTGATGGATACGACATTAGTTGCCACTTATGTAACATCCAACACCAAACCATTTGTTTTACAAGGAGCCCCAGTATGGATTTGGATTTCAAGTCTCATTAAGGTGGTATTAAAACACAGTGCTAAAGGTTAACATTTAAATGTATAGAGGGTAGCTAGTAGTGAAGAAATGGAGGAATTCAAAAATAGTACTAATATTAAAGACATTTTTGGAAAAAATGATTAATGTTGCTGATTAATATTGAGGGTTTTTTTTTTCTAAGAAAAATATGTTTTTAAAAAAATCCTACAGTATAACAACACTTCAGTGCTTAGAAACAAAAAAACTTGTTTCCATGCATCTCAATCAACTATGTATCTTTCGTTACTTTGCATTTTCAACTTTGAACAGATCTATTTTTGATGCGAGGTTTGACACAATGCAACATACTACATGAGGTATGTCTTACTGTCCGTCACTCACCTGTTCTGGCATAACAACATTAAATAATATGCGTTGATGAATAAAATCAGATGTTTTAGACTTCTGCCTGTACCTTGTTATGAATGGCTGAGCCGCTGCAGAGCAGAATCACCTGGGCGCAGATCAGAGCGATGAACAGGTTCTTATGGATGGACGTCCTGTCAGATTTGGGAATACTATGGACAAGACAGGGACAACTTCAAATTTTTTGACAGATCTGGTCTTAAAATGAGTTAAGGTCAGACATGATAGTATTATAACACATTAACATTACCATGAATACAAACAGGCTCTGTTCAATTCTTAGTTTTAGAAGTATCCTGTCACAAACTCAAGCAATAGATAAGTGTTTTTTTGTATTGCTGGTGGCTGCTAGCCTTAGAAAAACACATATAATGTCTTAAGAATGCATCAATACGTTAAATATTTCCATTTCAGATTTTAGTTTACATGAATGAAACAGACAGCTGAACCTGGTTTGTAGCTGAACTTAAGAGACTCCCATTACCTCCTGATGGGTTCAGTCTATTGAGACTAATTTCATGTCTGCATCATTGCTTCTGACCACCATAATTTTATACTCTGATTATGCATACATCTATGGGCATTTGTACCTCTAATTTGTCTGTGTGTGTGCGTGTTATGTGTGTATTTAGCACATAAATGCATGTACATCACACACCAGCATGTGTGAAATGCATGGCTGCACTCTCTGATTTCAGAACAGTCATAAATCATCAGGACAGCTCCTCTGCAGCTGATTGCGATCCCTCAGTGACCCTAATGTTAATTAATGGCTTCAAAATGCAGCTATAAACCTTCAGAGTGGACTCACATGGAGACCACAGTAATTACTGGATTAGCGCTAGTCAATACTCATAGCAGCATTAAGAACAGAGCAAGAGCAACACAGTGCCAATAAGTTATCTCACTCTTTTCAGTGTATGGGAAAGAGAGTTGTATCAAACCCATGAGGAGATGTAACAGTGCACATATCTCCCTTAAAAATACCCTAAATTGGTACAGGTCATCATTAATGTCAGCATACTTATGTTTGAAAATACCATGAGTTTCACAAGTGGTTTAAATGTTAATCTATATACACAAAATAAAATGGACTGGCAGCAAAAAAATTTATAAATAACTGGCAGACTTCAAATTTTATTGCTGCAATTAAATTGGTGGATCAACTGAGATCAAAATTTTCCAAGTAAATAAACAAATTGGACCACATTGGTCATTGGGACACCCTTACCCTGAGCTGACTTAGTTGATCAGATTCCACATGAGCAAATGTTGTTAATAGTGCCATACGGTTATTATTACTAATATTATTTTAACTGGCTTTGAGAGCTTCTTTTCTCCCCACACACACAAAATTCTTTGAAAACGCTGAACAATGCTCATGTTCCTGGCACAGAAACATCAGTAAATGGGGTTGAGGCTGTGTTGTCTGCAAGCCATGTTATGTTGACAATCATACATAAGTGGGACATAGATATCAGATACTCACTCAAGCACAGTGAACAGCATTAAAGTCACCACTAGTGCACACAGTGATGCACCAGAGCCAATGAATGTCAGCTTGGTCAAAATAAGCTCTTCCTCAGGACTCCACTGGGACAGAGAGGAAAGGTAGTTGTGTGGGGCACAGAGAGAAAATTGTTAACTGTTAAATGCCAAAAATGCACAATTTAAAATCATCAAAGTGTAATGATGGTTTTACCTTTTAGTTTGTTTTACAATCTTTTATATATTTTTGATAAATACAAGTGTTCTACCAATGCATTCTTCCAAAGGACAGTCACACTGGGAGTGACGCCTGCTGGTAAATACAGTGTACTACAAATCCTATCTACAATTTCAGAGGTCAAAGATCATGACTTGGATTTAGATTTCACATCAACAGCATTTAGACTTAGATGAACACTCAAGAAGAATAAACAACTATCACATATGATCAACATGACACAAGTTCTAAAGTATCATCACACCACTCATAACTTTAACAACAGTGTAAATCTGAGTTTACATTTTTCATATTGCAACATCTAATTCAATGTGCACTTCTACCAAGTTACCTTTGACTCCAAGTAGTTCATCAGCACTGCAAAGTTGGTGGTGTGGTTACATAGACAGGAAGTGATACCAGAGCTGGCAAACGTCACCCTGCAACCATCACTGGACCAGCTATTGGTATGATTATGCCTATACAGCACAATACAGAAGCACACAAGCAAGCACTAAATCACTTTCAGAAAGAAAAGATATTTAATTCTAAATATATATGAAGATTTCATATCTATCAGTATAAGAATGTCTAATTTTGGAATGAAAGAAACATGTTATATGTACACAGGCACAGAAATGTATAGTACACACTAAGAGACCACCTGCTCATGATTTACCCAACAGCCTCAATCGCTATCCCAATAATATTTTATCATGGTTGCTGATGTGACTGTGTTGTTGATCGAACTTACATCAAACTGAAATTCCAAAAGGCACAAACAGGAGTTACACGCTGTGAATACTCCACCTAGAAACAGAGACAGATGTTTGCACTTGTTTTCTTTCTTTGACTATTTCTCTCTTAATATATTACCTTGGACTCTAACCAGCCAAAGGCAACAGGGATAAAAGCCATGTGCCTGCTGGGAGATAAAAATGTGTGTGTAGTGACATATTGGATTTGGTGAGTTTATCAAAGGACAACAACTTAAGTATAACTTGATAGCTTTTCCCAAAGAATGGTTGCTTCTTATAAAATGTCTGTATGAATTTCCATTTCAAGCCAGAAATAAATGTTTTAAGAACTTTTTGCTACTACTTTACTACATGATCTTTTACACTTGATTATCAATGAGCTATCTGGCTGCCCCAGACTGGAATGGATTTGGTACAACCTTGTCCAATCAATGATGCCATAATATACACAGTACAATTGATATCACTAATAATCACCACCCTGTAAAATGGACTATACCACATGTGATGAGGAAAGGGTGTACTCGACAGCCACTGGGATAGTTTGGGCCTTGGCGGCATCACGGACGGTGGCTGATATGACAGCAGAAGCCAGGTGACCTGGGAAGATTCTGGGAAGACAAACAACGGTTACCACTTACATCTGTCGTACCAATTAAAAGTCATAAAAACATCCAAACTACTAGTATCCACTGTCAAGTAGACTAAGTAGACAAGTAAAAGTGCAAGCACACCTTAATTAGTTGAAACCAGAGCAGACAAGTATTTGACAAGCGAATTACTTAATATTTTGTATTTGGTCTAACTTTAACCTATTATAAGAGAATATGGGCATATAAAAAGTTGTTTACAAAGCTTTGCTAATCTGTCAGCATTTTGCAGCTGAATAGTCAGAGGGAATGACAAGTCTTCTGACAAACTTCAAATACTGTATGTGCTGAAAGCAATGTGACATTCTGTAAAATGCTTTCACATTCTAAGCTGGCTGGTTTAGTGAGAAACCCTAAAAAAAATGAGATCTAAAAGTAGTGCTCAATTTGACACCCCATGAAAAAGGAGAAAAGCACATGAAATACATTTTACATATTTTGACTCAGATTTGAACATATATAGGCCATTTTAATGAAGAAAACATTTTTACTGTACCAACAGTTAAACATTGTGATTCCTGCTGATTAGTATCAATGGATTTCCAGAGCTGATGAGCTATTATTTACATTGTGAATAAAATCCACAACTGAAACATTACAGTTGCTTATTTCTGTGTCTGTGAGTTGACTCAGAATGGCCAGCAACATTTGAAGTAGAACCTCAGCGAAAACAACAGCCACACCTTTCTACTTTGTCTGGGTGACTCAGTGGAGGCTCCTGGGCTATAGACCCAATCTCACTCAGATGGCTGTAGTGGGTATGAATAAGCATCAATTCCTTGTATCCTGATTAGAGAGAGAGAAGAGCAGATTTATTTTATCCTTTAGCGTTACAAAATATAAACACTTTAGTTTCAATGTCGCACTGCATATTTTAACATATCAACTACAATTCCATATCCTGGAAGTATTTGCATCCTACCCAGTGTGTGCATCCTCTGGAGCTCAGTGTCAGGGATAACCAACTCATCCTGACCACTGCTGCTGGCGGTATGAGAGGCGATTGCAGATGGCTTGAAGACTTGACGACAGCTCTCTTTAGACAGCTTCTGCCATTTTATGTACACATCTGGCAAAATAGATCAACAATTATAGTAACCATGGATAGAAATGCAAGAATCACTTTTTATTTATCTGTGTTACAAGATCAAGAGCTACCAATGGTTTGGGTCAATACTATCAGTGTATTAATAATTACTCTCTGAAGTCTGAACATGTACTCACTACAAAAACAAGGAGATGGAGTGAAACATAACATTAACAAAAATCAGAAAGGCCTCAATATAAACAAGAAAAAAAATTGTTCTCGTTATCGGGATTGTTATTACAATCTCTGCATTACAAGAATGCTGGCTTTTCTTAAAGGGAATGTGTCAAAGGTTTTTTGAATAAAATGCTTTGAAATCCAATTTTCCATCTTTCTATAATTTCTTGATTAACTTTGATCACCACTGAAATTGTGCTTTCTGTATGTTGAATTAAACACTGACAGATAATCAATACATTTTTGAAGATGTTTTTATTACCTATATTCTTTGTAGAAAGAGCGAAGCCTCTTCCCTCAGCAGATAGCATGTCTGCAAGAGTTTCAGTGAGATTGTCAATGCTCTTGACAACTGTAAATGGCCCCACACTGATCTGTAAAAGAAATGCAGACCCAACAACAAAAGGTCAGAATGAAATTCACGGAGGAGAAAGGACAACTTTCCTGGGTTAAGAAAGTTGAGAAGTCTATTCTACATCAAGCCTTGAAATGGGATGAAATATGCAATATAAACATGTAGAAGACCTTGTTAAGACAAAAGCAACTGTTGGGTTTAATCTGAGTTACCAAGTTACCCCCCCCCAATCGCATGACCTCTGTGTTTGGTGAAATATGAAATAAGTTTTACTTGCAAGTTACAGACATGGCAGATGTTATTTGTTTGATGGTCGGAAACAAATAAACACAGTATACCACTCACCCCATCCTCTGTCAGGCCTATCCACTGTGTAGCCATGTGGGGCTCCAGCATCAAACTCGCCATCTTTACGTAGTTGGTAGCAATGGACACCATGACCTCTGCTGTGTTGACTCCAGCAGAGTGAGTGCTAGCTAGTGTAGTCAGGTCCACCTCAATCATCTGGGTGAGGTAAAGGACATCGCTGGAGCTGAGGAGATTCTGGCCACCTGCCTCCAATGAATGCAGAACAGCTTGGGTCAGCTGCTTCAGCAAGGTCAGATCTCTGTCCCAGGAGGTATTAACACTCAGCTCCTCCATCACCTGAGGAAATGAACGATAGATAAATATTTTAACTATAAACTTTTAACTTAAATATTATAACTTCAATACCTGGAGAAAGGTGGCTGCAATGCGATGCTGCAAATTCATTAATTCTCTGTCACACCTCAGAATCACAGTGACCTCTGTTCACAAACTAAAACAAATCCTCTCTCTCGGTAAGTTAGTCTTGACAAATATCCATTTTGGTCAATCAGAAAGTGTTCTTATTAGGGATGCACCGAAATGAAAATTCTTGGCCGAAACCGAAAACCGAAAATGAAGAGACCAAGGCCAAAAACTGAAAACCGAAACACCGAAATAAATTATTATGCCAATTATTACCATTGCATTCGTGGCTATGACTGTGTACCAACCTCACTAAAATCAAGGCATTGCAATTGCATAAATTAATATTAATGCTTCAAAGAATAAATCAATTACAAAATTATGACAATATATATTAACAGTGACATTAAAACTAGCTATTAGCTATCCGTGGGTCTTTCTCGGATATAATGAAATGCATCCACACCGCAGACATGTTGGCAACTATCCAGACGTGCGCGTGCCGGTAGGGTTGCCAAACATCCCGAAAATACGGAATTGTGCTTTATTCGAAAATTAAATGTTGCGTCCTCTTTTGAACTAATACGGGACGCGATTTGTCCCGTACTAAATGTGACAATAATGAACTAAATAAAACACAGGAAAGATTAAGGCCAGCTAAATCTGTGTGCCGGGGACCATATGCCAGGGACCCCGAGAGGACCCGCTGCGCTCTCTGCCAATCAAAAAGCGCTGTTACGGTTGCCTAGTTACAAACACTGGCGCCGCTACACGCGCATTTTAAAAATGGCTAGAGGTGGCAACCGCCCGTGGTCGGCGTGTTTTTTCTTCGTCTTTACAACGTCTTGTTTCCGAAAATGCACTTTTGAGCCAGTTTCGGCCGAAAATTTTCGGTGGCCGAATTTTCGGTGCATCCCTAGTTCTTATGCTCCTAAAATTGTAAAAAGGTGAGATTTTTATTGAGGAGAGTATTCCTAAAACACGGTTCGACATTTTGTCAACTACACAGCCTAAATTAAACTTCATAATGATAGAAATAGTCTCAGTTCCTTCAATATTGTGATTTTTTTTTTGTCATTTGTTTATGTATTGTCAGGTGTTGAGCTGCCTCTGCACCAATACCACCAAGATTAGTTCTTGTTAATTTATCAAACTGGATCACTAAAATGAAGATGTGAAACTCACAGGTTTGGTCAGAGACTCCTTACGCAATTTACTGAAGAATGGTGTCTTTGGTAAAATTATAACATCCACTGATTCTGCAGACCAGGACAGAGACAAAAATAATACAATATAACACCATACACTACAGTCACATACATTTCCATAGATTCAACACTCTTTGCTATGTTGACACAGGGTCATCAACAATTAAAATATGTTTATCTGAAATATGCAATGGCAGTATTATTACAGGACTTTTGTATTACATTGCATGGCAATGTTCAGGTAATCCAGTTCTTTTAGGGTTAGCGACAGTAAACCAAATCATCACATTAGATCAAGATAAAGGATCAAGTATAAAATGCATACAAATTTATTGACATTATTATAATTATCATTATTATTGATACCTTTCTTAAATTGACAGACAGCCCCTCTGAAGGAGTCACACTTTTCTAGGCTCCAGCTCCCATTGACAGGGTTGAAGACACCACAATCCTCATCAGACTGAGGGCTGTGGAACAACTCAAAGGAGAATGTTTGATTCCGCAAAGAATTTCCATCCAGGAGGGAATCCAAGAATGAATTTGGTGAGACGGAGAAGTTTCCTAGTGAAGGAAATGGTGAAGGTCATTCCTAATGTTAAACTCTTGAAAATTAAAGAAACAGCAAGACTGAAAGTCATGTCCATGTTTTTTCACAAACATTATTTCTGTAAAGTTTTTGCTGAGCTAACACTCCCTCAGTCAAAGTTTTTCTTAGTTAAGTAAGTTGTCAGCGTGTTTCAAAATGACCCAAATAAGCACATTTTGATCTGATGTCCCCATGGCTAGTGCAAAATTTAATGTAAAATAATATAATGTTAGGGAAAGGTTGTGGTCATAGCAAACTAATTATGGTTTATTTCAGGAAACTTAAATTACTCAGTTATGGTCAGGAAAAGTTTGTGGTCATGGCAAATAAGATACAATAACGTTTAGGAAACAATAACGTTTGGTTCAATTAAAATAATTATGGTAATGGCTATGGAAAGATCTATGTGACTGATAAATAAAACATGATATTAAATAAAAACTTTGTTGTGGTTGTAAGGATGACATTTATGGATAAATAGATAGCAGAACGTGGGTCTTAGTCTAAATCACTTAGGTAGAACTGGCTGCTGATCAGAAGACCATCTGTTCCAATGAGTGAATCTATGGTATGTCAGTTGCAGGAAGTCTAATGAGAAAGAGGAGGAAAGAAATTGCTGAATGACAGGGCACCAGGTACTGCTATGTTGGTTAAAATCCTATAACTGAAAGGTTGAAGGATCAATTCTGGCAACAGTCAATCCCGCAAAAGCTACGGTACACACACCTCGATTCTGTCCGCAAGTTGATCATTAAAAGATCAGCAAATGAATTCCTACTAAATGATTGTGCAAGCTCACTATCCTTCCTGCATGTTCAGTTCCAGTGAGTGTTTTGGACTCTCCTTGTTCACTAGGGAGCATGATGTCAGGAACGGAGAAGTTTGTTTTGAAGGGTGGGATTCAGAGTGACGTGAGTCACAAAACATTTACAAGAACCATTAGGAGCCCAACCGTCTGCCAATTACAACTTGGTCATCATCTCCCCTATTCATTGGAGGGTGAAAGCAAGAGAGAGAGAGGGAGACAAAGATTTCCTTTTCCCTCCAATCTCATTAAACTTTCAGTAGTTCTGGAAAGAAAAACTGTTTGTGTGTTTACTGTGTGCTATGCAGGTTTACCAAAGCATGCCACAAATTCAGAAAGAATTGGGGATATCCTGATTACGCATTTTTGCTGATACCAATCTCATTCATTTAAAAATGAATATCTGCCAATATAAAGTTTTTTATTCAGTGCTTGGTTGGTTGCAGAAAGTGCAGAGAGATCTTGTCTTGGTGTTTGCAGTAAAATGTTACTGTAGTCATTTTTTTATACTTTGTGCAAATAAAATATAATTTAAATAAAATAAGATTTTATTTACTCATTAAAGTAGGTTTTCTAACAAATTTTCTCATTATTTACTTCACTGTAACTAACTATTTAATGATTTTCCTATTTCAATTAGATTAGTTGTTTCATTGATGTTTTCCCGGTTTTCACAGTTTAAGACTAGTACTCTTAGAGCATGTTACTCCTGGTATTTAAGACCACCTTTTAGCCGCAACCAACATCAATGTAAATGACATCATGATCAGGCCTATAAGAGAGATTAGAGGAGTATGGATGTGGAGATGGATGAAACAGAGAGCGCAGATTTGGGTCTAGTTGTATCTGCAATGTATTCATGTATTTACTCTATTTCATCATGCTTGGAATGCAAGATGGGTGGAGTTTACCACATCAGGCCAGCTCAGACCTTGGCATGTTACTGAAAAGTGAGTAGTTCAAAATGACTTTCAAATGGTCTCTATGTGATTGTTTTTTGCTGCATAGCAACCCCACCCAGCCCAAGCGCCAAACTAGCTAAACTATGAACATAATTTGAAAGTAATGCTTAACTATATCACTAGAATTTGTGGATAAAATTGTGTCTTTTATGGTGTAAAGCGCTCCTGCACTTCCTTGAACATTGTGATTAAATTACAACCTTGATTCCAAAAGGGTTGGGAATCTATGTAAAAATTAAGTAAAAACAAAACTGTGTTTACGAACAACAGTTTTACGAAGTGTTCCAGAGCCCATGTAGCAATATCCTTCATGGTGAATCTCACCTCAACCTTGCTGGTGAACAAGTGAGTCTTTCCAGGATGCCCCTTTCATAGCCAATCATGATACTATCACTGGTTACCAATGAACCTATTTATCTGTGTTATGTTACAAACAGGTGATCTTTTGTTGCTCCTGTCCCAACTTGTTTGAAAAGTGCTGCTGGCATTACATTCAGAATAAGCAGATATACAAAAGTCAATATAGTGTAATGAGGTAAAATTATTTTGTTGTTGTACTGCTTTCAATTGAGTATGTATCAAAAACGATTAGCAATAAGTTTTACACAGCATCTGAAATTTTTTTTGAATTGAGGTTGTCGATTTAGATTCTGGGAACCCTTCAGTGTCTTCCCCTGCCATCCTAACAGATGTACCTTGACATGGGTTGTCCCTCCACAGCTTCATAAGGGAGGACTCTATTTCCATAGCTGCTCCATTCCACTTGAACACCAGCCCAGAGGAAATGGGTGAACACTCCTTTTCCATGGTGTAGATTTCGCTGCTGTTCAGCACTCTATCCCATATGTGCAGCTCTGTGATGCTCCCTGAGAATGACTCGTTCTTCTTAAAAGAGCCCCCAAAGGTGTCCTGCTCCTGTCCGATAATGAAAAAGCCATCAGGGCCAATGCTGTCAGAACCGTTCAGGCCATCACCCCTAGACACCATAAGGCCACCATTAAAGAATGCCCAGCGTCCACCATTCTGACTCCAAGAAACGCACACCGAGTGCCAGGAATTGTCATGCTTGAAGACATCTTGGTAAGGTCCATGATTGCCATGGACCAGCAGAGCCAGCTGAACATGCTTGCCCTGGATCAGGTTTGCACGGAGCTGGAACTCGTTAATATATGACTGGATGGAATAAGAGAAAATTGTGGAAATTCCAGAGCTATTCTGATCAAAGCGAAGACGGGTGCAAATAGTCACTGAGCCCATGGAGGGGAACTTGTGCAGGAGACGGGCATACTTCCTGTCCGAGCGCCCGGCAAACTCCAGAATCAGGGTCTGGGATGAACCTTTGGATTCACCCCAAACAGAGAGAAGAAAGAGGCATTACTATGAAGGAAAACTCCTGGAACAGCTCTAGGAAAATATCAAACCTAATCAAAAAAGTGCACTTTGTGTTCCTATGCTTACTATATGCTATATATATAAAGTGTCACAAAAGGCACACTGAACCTACTTGTCAGATGTGTCATGACTTTCCTGGCAATCCACACAGGCTGAGAGATGTTTAAGGATTTCAAAAAGCTGGTTAGTTCTTGGTTCTCTACTGGGTTGGAGACAGTTGCTAAGGCCCCAGAGCGCTGGCTGCACAAATCCCCTGCACTGTTCCACTGCAGGCGATCAGGAACATACTCATAGTAAGACTCATCATATGTCAGGGTTCTCGTTTCCAGTGTAAAGGCTGCAAGAGAAGAGGAGAAATAAGTGGAAAGCTACAATTTCAGGCTGAAATGGCTGGCTTTGACTGAAATATCATATCTTGAACTTCAAGCTACAGCTAACCCTTTAGCATTTGGATTAAAATCAGTGATAAAGCCCTGCCAGTCAGAAAATGTATTTTACTATGGAAATGATATATGAAATCTAGAGAAAGTTCAAGTGAGGTTTCATTAAGAATTTACAGCCAGCCACCAGCAAAATGATGTAAATGTTCCAGGCATTTCTGTTGTTCCTATGACAGACAAGTAACATGCTGTTGAACACCTGCACCTGTCACACACTCAAGTCAAATCTCCATCTTAATCTACTGCAAATATCTAGAAAATCTGCAATAGTGAATAGGGATGGTGTGAAAGCCATTTAAACCCTATATTTAATTGAAAATAGTGCATAGACAAATGTTCTATGAAAAATATATGTGCATTTTACATTTGATGCCAGCAACACATTTGAGTGAGTTGGGATGGGGACAACTTAACACTGGAAAAGTTGTGTAATGCTAAAAAAAAAAAAAAAAATACCCCCAGAAACACCTGGGGGAAGGTCTCTAAACTATTTAGGTTAATTTGCAACAGGTTAGTAACATGACACTGTATAAAAAGAACATTCCAGAGAGGCTGAGTCTTTCAGAAGTAAAGGTGGGAAGAGGCTCTCTACTCTATGAGAGACTGTGTGAGCAAATAGTTTGATGAATTCAGAATAATGTTCCTCAGCGTAAAATTGCAAAGGATTTGGGGATTTCATCAACCGCAGTACATTATAACATTAAATGATTTAGAGAATCTGCAGAAATCTCTGTACAAAAGGAAAAGGGCACATTGGCCAAGGATATGTTGTCTCTTGTATTATTTTCAATTAAATATAGGGGTTTAAATTATTTGTAAACCATCAAATTCTGTTTTTTTCACTAACATTTTACACAGTATCCCAACTTTTTTGGAATCTGGGTCCTAATTTCCAGCATTTGCACTCTATTTATGCACAAATTACAAATTTAGAACCAACCATGAATGCTAGTTAGCCTCTCTTACTGGTTAGGCAAAATTCACTGTGTTTTATATGGATGCCCAATCAGTGTTGCTGATAAACATAGTCCATATAAGCAACAAATCCCTAGAGGCACACTATATTGACCGAGAGACCCGAGTTTTTCTGCTACAAAATCTGCAATATCTGCCAACACCACCACAGGTTGGAGACTGTGGCTCAGAAGGTAGAGAGGCTGGCCACTGATTGGAAGTTCGGGGGTTCAATCCCTGGAATCCCTGCATGTTTACTTGGGCAAGACCCTAAATGCCAAATTACCCCGTTGGCTGTTCTAACCCTCACCTGTATGTTGATTTGGATGAAAGTGAAAGCATGTGATGTACAGTGACATAGTTGGTGTTCAGGAAGAAACTCAGCTTGGATTTCTAGTCCCTGCCTCTGGATAGCCAGGAGGCATGCTGCCTCACTTGTTAACTAGTTAAGTTTACAACAGCAAAAATGGCATCCCAAAATACAAATGTATTCATTAATTTTACAATGATTTGGCTGCCTCACATATTAAGCTGTGTTTATTCAGTGTTGGCATGTTGTGAGGCTAACGTGGTTAGCTATACTCCTATTAAATATACCTATACTCCTACGCTGGGGCATTTGAGTCAAGAGTACAGTTATTAGGTTGGAGGCCAGACACTGTTAGCCTTTCGTTAACTTTGTTATGAAGCCCGTTCTACTCCTTGCTGGTATGTGTGTGTTTCTGTTGATAGAAAAATGTACTTGATAGAAATGTCCTGAAGGCAACCATACAAGTATGTGTGAAAAAGAAATGGTCAAACTGTAGGAATTAATTTGCTTGCCAACATTATGCAACTTGGATGAACACCATCGACTGTAACCAGGTTACCCACACCCAGGTCCTGGTATGTAGGCACTCTCATCACAGGTCCAGGAGTAGAATACTGTTAATATAGTAAGCGCCGGGATTTGTTTTGCTTCAACTGACTACATTTATCATCAACACTGACTGGACATCCACACAAAATGAGGGGGAATTAACCTTTAAGTACAAGGTCACTTGCTAGCTCTGGAAGGCTAACTAGCTTCGAGGTCTAACTGCCACCTTGGTCTTGGCTGAACTGATGTAGAACTGAAACTAGAAATAGAAAGTGACTCACCTGATATACAGCTGTGAAGACAAACCTGAAACAGAAGTTTCATTTTAGCTCATTGCTGAAGGTATAGAGAACCAGAACATAATTTACTAGGAAGACAAAGCAAAACCCAACAGGTGTCCTGATTAACGGTGACGAGCGAGTTTGGGCCGAAGAACACCTCCATGTTTCCTCCGCCAAGCTCACTGTTTTCTAACATAACTTAACACCTTATACTTTTTTGCTCCTACAACAAATGTAGGAAAAACACTTTACGTTCCAACGGTTATCAATTTTTAAACGTTTGTATTAAGTTTGGTCCGACATTCATTCAAACTCATAGCATCAAATAGAAGCTAATTGTTACTCGGCGCATTAATTTAAAAACTTTAACAGCCCTGCCATATAAGCTTTAGACTTTCTAGCCAATCAAAGGCGAGTATTTAAACTCACAACAAATAATTAAAGTACGAGTACGTTTACCAGAACAATAAAGTGAAATGCAATAAAATAAAAGTTAAAAAAAGTGCAATAGAGTCATTAGAAACCCAGGCCATAGTTAATCATCCATTTAAATATATATACGTGTGTGTATAACGACATAAACACTATGAATTCACAATATTAAGATTATCATGGCTTTTCTTTCCATCTTTTTCACAGAGAAATGAGTCAGGAAATGGGAGCTATTGAAATATGGGCGTTTTACATAATGACAAACTTTGCCAGGTATAAAGTCGACATGTGTTGGTTTTAAATATCCCACAGGAGTGACAATACAAAGATTCAGTACTTACAAGCAGGCCTAAATTGGGGAACAATAACCAGTGCATCCTGGAATAAAAACATCTTTATTAGCCGAGGATGAAATGTCATTATGATTCCTATATTGCTTATAAAGAAATCGATTGTTTTACCTGAATTATATAAGAACTTTTTTGCGCGTCTTCTCATTCCAATCGCGTCGTGTCAGTGAACGCAGCATGCATCTACTCTTGATCTACTCTTTTTATAAATCCAGTAAGCGTAAAGTTACTCAGAGTATGTTTTCTTCTAATCTGTCACTTAAGTACAGAAGGAACCGTGGTGGTGTCTGACTCCTTAGTGCACGAAGGGAGGATGCAGAGGAGGAGGAGGAGGAGTGGGTGTGACCTGCAGTGAGCACAGTGTTACCAAAGTAGGGTTCAAGGACCTCCAGAGGCCCTTGAGTGGCTTCCAGATTGTCCAGTCAGGCTAGAGGCTTGGACAATGAGGTAATACATAAATGAATGTGAGTCCGTTAATCAAATTCATGGCTGCAGCCTAGAAGTTAATGGTACAATAAAGTTTGTGATCCTTTAGTTTGATGCAGTAATTCCCAAACTAGGCAGTCCTCTATCAATATTAGTAATGCAATTTCTAAGCCACAATTCAACCAATAAATAAAATATATTCTAGATGTCAGTGTGGATGTGCAAATCTGTGGACTTATCACTATAAAAGAGTCAGGAAAACATTGATAACAAACACCTTAATTTCATAGTTTGTATATTATTATTAGGTATTAGGTAAAATTAACAGAGAGATTCATGTATACAAGATTAACTCACATTTTTCACTGTCCCACCTATCTTACCAGGTGAGAACACAAAATGCAATACAGGTCAATATGTAAGTGTAAATCTGTGGACACTCATCAAATTATTTAAGTACTTAATTCACTACAAGGATATAAGATTGTACGTCTTCATCTGGAGCTCATGCTTTACTTCCTATCGTCCAGCAAAATGAAAGGTTTGGGTCCTTGTCAAATCAATGAGTTTATTACAG
Source organism: Centropyge bicolor (assembly GCA_037975185.1). Lineage (NCBI taxonomy): Eukaryota > Metazoa > Chordata > Actinopteri > Pomacanthidae > Centropyge > Centropyge bicolor. Next base: position 8,860,663 of record JBBMOC010000008.1, read on the forward strand.
AAATACAAGTTGCTATATTATTTTGACATATCAAATTTTTACCAAGCATTCTGAAAAACGTGAAGGATATAAAACATCACTTTGTGAAAGTACATGTATTAAGAAGAAACACAGAGTACACAAGTTCCTCCTGAGTGCAAATCGTTGCAGTATGTTATACAAAAGAGAAAAACTTAATGCAAATATAAGAACAAAATAGAGCTTCAAACAACAAATAAATCATATAGTGCACAGCAGACAATGGGGAGAAAGCCTTTCATTATTTTTTTTAATATAAAACGCTACCTGAGCTGCTGCATATAGAAACCTTGTTTTGAAATAATACAAAAAAAATCAACAAAAAAATATTTTGTGGTTCTGAAAAATATAGCACAAGAGAGATGACCTGGTACAGCATAAGTGAACACACTAATATCCATCAAGAATGAGCCTGATAAACTCTACACATTCTGGTGACTGCAGTCTTTGTCCCAATACTTTTCTAAAAGTTCTAAAGTTCTTAGTAGTAAATTACTGGCCTAAACAAATAACTTAAAGCACATCTTGGCAGCAGTGCTCTTTACACCATATCAAAAGTGACACATTGATAAGAATTAGTAATGTAGTTTTGAAGCATCCACATATTAAATTTGTCTGACGCTATTATTTTCTTTGTAATTTCAAAAATAGCCCAAGAAAATCTTCAGATATTGCTCACAATTAGAGAGCAGAGTTGGCTGTTTGTGAATATTTTAAAAAAATGTGTTATCAACTTGAATCGCAACACTAAAGAAGTCACTGCAGTGTCTGCTGCATGACCCACTACCAGCAGGAAGCTCACTTCAAAGTATTCCCCAATACCAGCAGTTCATTTTACAGTAAATCGTACATGATGTGAGCACATCAAAAAGAAAAACACATAGTATGTATGCACATCACACCCAGTGAGGGCTGCCTTTGGACGACACCCCTGGAGTGAGAGAGTACACTATCTTATTCACGACTCGATTTCTAACAGCACTGTGAGTGGTAGCACTCTCTTTCATTAAGATTTCATCTTCTGTGCTCTTATCGGAAGCGGAAGAGCTTCTGCTTTCTCCTTCCCCCTGTTGGTTCCAGGAGGAGGACAGGGACTGCAGGGCAAAGTGGAGCTCGTCTCGCGCAGCCATGATGTTCTGATGACAGGGGAGTTGCAGGGTCATTGTCGAGGCTCCCTCAGACAGACCAGTGATCAGCTCATCGACAGCCTTGGCAGAGGAGATCAGCTCTCTGCTGCTGCTGAGGTTGGAGTCCTTGTCCTTTCCTGGAAGGAAGAGTCAGATAAAAGAAGTGACACTCACTACAACAATAATCTGGTTAATTCTAGTTAAGGGTGGTGTCAGTGCTCCCAGCCAGTATTTAACAAAAAGCATGGTATTATAGCAATGATAATGAAAAACACATAATAAGACACAAGAATCAGAATTTTATGCCAAACTGAAAAAACTTTGATTGGCTGAGACACAGACAAAGCAAACATGTTCTAAAACCACTCCTCCTCAGGATAATTAATATTATGTATACTGATGCACTGACAAACTCAGTTATTCAGTGGTTAAGTTGGTACAGAATTATGAAATAAGTGATGTATACTATTGCTGCACACTATAAGTTCCACTGGACAACAGTGTCAGGCTGTGAGTTTATCAGAAGCTTCACCTCGCAGAGCAGTAGACAAAGAAGAATGCAGCTGTCTGATGGCCTGGTTCAGCTGGAACAGCTTGGCTGCTGTAGCCCTCAGTCTCTGCAAATGAGAGGCTGAGGCCTCCCCCTCCCCCTCCACCCCCTCCTCTGCGTCAGTCTCCCTCTCCTGTTCAAAAACATGAACACACCCAAAAACTGAATAGAAAACAGAGCAAATAATCAGTCCCAAATGTGGTGCAAGCAACAATGACATCACTAAAATGCAGACACAGGTCATATGAGAAAACGGCTTATGTGGCCTAAAGTCAATTCAAGAATCACACAAAATGCATGCAAACAAACAAGCACACACGCGCACACACACGCAAATGATGTCAATGAATGAACGGGGCTTCCATGATGACATGTCTTTTTCTATGACATAAACCTGATGGCCTCCTTCCCAGTTCACAACAGTATAACAGAAAATGTTGCACCATACTCCAGCACACAGTTCTGTATGCAAGCAATTTAACCTAAATGTATATTCTTTAACTACTGCAAATGCAAATATATGTGTATAATTATTGGATATCAAGCTTAGGTTGTTTTTGTCCCTACATTTTATCATTAAAAAACATACACATTAATATAATTGCATTTTGACAATTTCACAACTATGCTAAAAGACTAATTTTTTTTTACCATTTATACCAACATTTGAATCACTAATTGTCCTTTTCTGAAGAGTTGCAAACTGTGAATATTTTTTGGTTCAGTCAATAAATGACAATTCACTGCCATCATCACCATCATGCACATGTGCAGTCCTTGGCGACATGAAAGTAGTTGCCTCAAGCTATAACTCAGGTTTAGTTGACTACAATAACACTGTGGGCAGCAAAATGTCCCTGCGCCTATATGTGTCGATGATGATTGGTTTAAGAAAAAAAAAAACCCTGCTAGTTTGTGTGGCTAAGATAACGGCAAACAAGCCTGTTAGCTGTGACTGATGCCACTTCATTCAACACATTCATTACCTGAACAATCGTCAAGGGACGACTGCAGAGAGATAAGCCTACAGAGCATTGAGCTTTACAGGAGCAATAAAGGCTGAGTGGCATCTTTAACGGGGCTGCTGTGGCTGTGGGTATTAATCTGTAACATTTAAGCCTGTGTCAAGATGGAAGATTGTTTTTAACCTTTATATATCCAGAGAAGCTTTGCTGAGCATGTGCTCTGTCTTTGAACCACAGTTTACCCAAATAAATGCCAGCAGTTTTTTGTAATGAAGCTGCAGATAGCAGATAGCTAATGCCATAAATCGGATTCTTTCATTTTGACTGTTTTCAATGCTAAAATTCAGATTTTTTATCTATAATTAAATTCTTGTAGTGATACCAATAAGTTGTTCCAATATTTTACATCCTCACAAAACAAAATCTCTGACACTAAAATGTGTATAATTTTCTAATTGATTTCCAAATCTTTCGCTTTTTTTTTTTTCTCTCACACTACAACTTTATCATGTCACCTGTCTTTGAAGACTGATTACCTATTGTACATCCTAAACTTCTCAAATCCACATCAAAAGGTGTGATGCAATACAGCATAGGAGTTGATACTTAGACTGATTTTGCAGTTGACAGTTCAGAATCATGAGTTGACAGCAAGAAATAAAGTCACAGTTTGTAGTTGGTTATGCTTCTGAAACTTACCGTGATATGACAGTTCATGTAGCACTGCAGAGCACGGGCTAAGTCGAGCGTCTTGGATTTTAGGCTCTGCAGCACCTGTACCCACAGGTGGATTATCAATGAATACAACTCATTTTAAGAATATTTATGCACACCAATTATACAACCATGACAACTTGTGTTATAGGATAATTCAAATACAATTTCCCTGTAACAAATGACACTGAGCTTAGGATCTCTTACTGGGTTCCTGGGATAGGCCAGCTGAGCATCTCTCAGCATTTCTCTGGCGATAGTGAGGCTCTCCTCTAAGAGAGAGCGAACGCCCTTATTGGTCCCCTTGAGCAGACATGTGACGGCAGATTGCTGAAAAGATGTAGTCATACGATAACATCAATTATATTTTTGATTGCGCTTGTCTGGTCAGTCATCAAAAGCTACAAAAGACAATCATCAAGATATACCTGATGGAGTATGAGAAGTATAGTCAAACTAACATTCCTGATGATGTCAAATCTAGTTTGGCAATTCAGTTTTTCCAGAGATTTAGCAGCGATCACCTGTCTCCAGAACTGGAGTCTTTTAGGTTTTACTGGATTTTCTGTCAGTTTGCAGCAGTCTTTGTTTGGTTCAGTCACTGATTATGAAATAGCCTGTGGCTGTTTTGATTGCTTTTTGGGAAGATGATCAAAGTAAAATCTAATAAAAAGTATACAAATATGTAGATGCAAATTTCCCGACTGAGGGACGAATAAAGGTTTCTTATATTCACTGCATTAACTAAATCTTAACAGAAGACAATACAATAGACTCATGATAGTTCTTCACCATCACCCTTACACTAAATATTGTGCACCTATAAAAGACCAATAATTCTAAATATTTTCTTACATTTCCCTTCATTTACACATAATGAGATACCACTGCACGCGCACATCAACAAATCAAACGCGCCGTACCCTTATTCCGCTCAATAATTCCCCACCCCCGAACGTGTTTCTAACTCTGACATCCATTCTCCAGTACTGTGGAGTGGGGGCTTGATTACAGTCGACCCCAGAGCATTGACATGGATAGTAGCTGCTGTGGTATTAATGGTGATGTTACCTTGCCTGTGGCCTGGGCACCCCGCTCCATAGCATTCAGCTGCATGCCTGTCATTGCCGCCAGGTGGCCAAGTGCAAGCAATGCAGCATTCAGGCACTGACTGCTCTTCCTCCGTGCCTCCTTAACCATTGATGTGATCTCAGATTCACAACCCTAGATGGGGAGAAAATTTTCCATTTTCAGTCAGCATCAAGTCAGCACAAACAAACAGGTTGAATTAAAATTGATTTAACTGTAAATCAATGCAAGCCAGCCAACAAAACGGTCGAGACAGTCTGAAGGGTCAGTAAATAAATTAAAATGCGCGAGAATGTGAAAAATCAGGAGTGAGAGAGGAAAATTGTGTGTTTAGGTGCTGAGGCTGGTAAGGAATTTAGATTTATTTTCCATATATTCATGTTCTGTTTGGGGCTCAAGGTTGAGAATTCCCTCTGCTTGGTCATTTCCATAGACAGAGCTCAAACAGCTCAGAGCTAAGACACGTCAATTAATGCTGTGCATTTTGATTAGCCACCCCCTGTCAAAACTATACTAAATTGAAAATCACTTTTCTGCTCATATTTTGCTCTCTTTTCAACTAATTTATATACTGCAAATGCCATGAAAAGCACCATATAATGTCGCTGCAGTGTGTTCATTTTTCTGCATTTACCTGGATGAGCAATTGGAAGAATCCTCCCATCTTCTTGACTTGGCTCTTGAGCTCCTCAGCGACGGTGTAGAGCAGGCCGGAGGAGGGTTTAACTCTGGCCAACCACTGCTTGGTAACAAACACTGAGCTCTCTATGGCTGCGGTGGCCTTGACCAGCTGAGTCTGAGCCACCAAGTTACACACAAACACTGCAGGAGGAAAAGACACAGTATGGTATACCTACACAGTGAAGCAGAAAAAGCAATCCTGAGACTTTAAGAGTAGTCTGCAAATTAGTTGAACAATTTCTTTCTATCTCTGAATAAATGAAAGAATTGGCATCTCATGCTAAACTAAAAACTTTTTTACCTTTGGTTTTTGTGGCACATCAGAAAAGACAATTACAGAGGCACAGTTTTTTCTAGCTGTTACTTATCTATATTTAACTGCTCCTCTCCTCAGTAATAAAAGATTTGAGGTTGCATCTCACCATTCTCCTGGCTGTCCTCATCCAGGCTGTCGTACAGGTCAGATATGGTCTGGACCGCCACATACAGCAGGTGCAGATCAGAGAACAGCCTGTCCGCCATGGTTTCCTCTGTTCCATTAAACCCACGCAGACAGGAAAGTGACTGGCCAATCAACTCCTTGCAGATGCCGGGCATGGCAGAGTCTTTGCTGATGGAGTGTTTGGAGGGTGGATTGACCACACCCATCAACCCTGGGACAGACACAGTGAAGAGTTGGGGTGTGCATAGATGACCTCAGTAGACCTCATTCTTACAACACCGTGTCGTAGCAAGATTTAATTTGTCGCAGCACCCGGTCTTACGTTAACAGGAGCAACACTATGACTGAGCTATTCCCTTAGCATTTTTTCCAAATTGCAAAGCAAAATGAACAGTTCCATCAAATACCACTAAATACTGTACGCAATGTGTAATAGTGTTTACACTACAAATCTTTTCTGATAAGTATTTCCATCTCAGTTTCCAAAGTGCACAGCTAAATTGGATCCAAACAAATTCTGTCTGACGTGACAAAGGCTATTTAAAATATGATGTGTTGATTGTTGTTGGTTGCTCAGTGCCTTACCAGCAGACTGTGCAGAGTCGTTGTGTAGGCTCTGAATGGGATGGACTCGGATCTCGTAGAGACGCCCTGAGATTCTCCTGCTCTTCAACAAACTCCTGCTCCTAAAGCCAAACATATTACATAGCTACATTCATATTTATTTCTTATACAATTTACTTTAGTTAATGAAAGAATGAATTGGGTGTATTCTCAAAGGCTGTTTATTACAACATCGGGTGAAAAAACAGTCTCAGTCTGTAAGTTTGGTGTCCCAAGACTTTTTTTTTAAACAAACCACCGTTGACGTCTGTTACTTTCCATACAGCCTGGTACGTTTTTCATTTGTGTGGATTTTCTTAATGCATCTATGTGTGTCTCAATTTGTTTGCTGACGCTGTTATGAGTGGATTGGAGACCAACTACATTTACCCTTATTACGTGGGCAGTGTTTCTCTAACTATCGCTGGACATCGTTACGGTAATTCGATCTTCAGTGTGTAATGGACACATGCAGACAAGGGTTTGGTGTTATTTTGCAAAGATGCATGTTGAACCCATGTGTAAAATGGTCAAATGAGATCAGCAGAAGAATAGATTTTTGTTATTATGAACAAGCTACGGGAGAGGAGATCAGTAAACAGCCAAGACTGTGGCCATCAGTTTTAGGCACGGGCTTAATGGAGAGAGAAGGGATGAAGGAACCACAGAGCCTGTGCCATGTTTCATTTGGCTGGGTCTCCTGGGAGCTCAGGCACCACCACAAGCACCATAAACATGCTGGACAAGAACAACAACAATGTGAAGGAAAAATGTTGGGGGTTCTGCATGTACTTTAAACGCTGTGTGTGTGGTGTGTGTTTGGGTTGTGGGTTGACCCTTAGTGCCCTTTCCTTTTCTAAAACTCTTGGCCTGACCTCCATGGAAATGAAATTAATAAACAGAGGAAAGGGAATAAAGAGGGAAATATTCTGTGGGTAGAAAATTCACATCAACTTTTCATGAGTGAATGAAGGATGTGTTGAATGTCAAAAATATGTGCCAAGTTGTAAATCACATTGGTGGAAACTAAGAGGACTTTGTGAAAATAACCAAAATCTTCCAAACTGTTTGACAAAAAAAAGATTTTCCGTTTTCCATCCACATGCCTTTCAACTTTCCATATGCATCCATTTGCCTGACACATTGTTCACATTAAAAGAGCGCAAGAGGCTGAGTTCAGTTGAGCACGAGGGCTGTGAGTGAGAGACCCACATGCTGTAAGGCAAAAGCACTGCCCACCCAAAACCTGGCAGTGTAAACTCTAGTGAGGTGGACACCGGTCCTGCACTTCCCTCGGGAGATCGCTGTAGGTGTTCTTGAACACTGGGCTATTTACACATTTCAAGTAATTGGACAAGAATACCAATTAAGTCCCTGAAATTTAATGTAAATGTCAGGCGCTGAAAAGAGGGATTGATGTATAGGAGGAGAGAGGAAGAGCTGGATAATTACCTTCGGCGTGAAAAGGAGGAGGTGGAAGCAGAGGAGGCCGATATATCTTGCTCCCACTCATCATCAGGGTCATAAAACACATCGTCATCTTTAGAGGTGGAATCCCCCTGCGGAGAGTAAACTACTGCTGACATGCCCAGTCTCATTTACTCAACTTAATGAGAAAAGCACAGCAAAGTGAGGCAGCATCCCTCTGTCAGGCATAAAACAACCCACTCTGGACTGGACTGTAAATAAGGTCAAATGCCTGGGAAATTGGCAATTGCACTTGAGCTGATGTCAGAATCTGAATATGCAGAATGAGGAACAGACAGGCTGGCTGGTTGAATATGCTTCACTGTACAGTCATCATACATCAAATGATCAAATTAAATAAGCAAGTATGCACAAGCTTCCTATGAACTGTCAAGCTTTTTTGTTATACTCTGGACAGTAGATATTCACACCTAATGACATTAGTGACAATGAAGTTTCACCTGCAAGACAGCAGGGTGCAATCTGGGAAGCGAGTTAAATTTGTGGGAGTATGTTTATTTATGAATGTCCAGGTTGTTTCCACATCAGGAATAAGCTGTCTTTTACTTTCACTTTTAGGAATGTAAAATGTTAACTTCCAGAAGACATGCACATCTTAATGTGTTTTCATTAAAGCAGTCGTTAACTCAAAAAAGTGATGGTTTGAAAAGGCATACCTGCTCGAGCTCCCTCATGGCAGCTATGTTGTTTTGGAACTTGTCCAGACTCCAGAAAGTGGAGATTCCCAGCTTAGTGTTCTGAACCCGCACCTGTAGCAGACCGCCCTGCTCCAGGTTCTCATCACCAGAGCTGTCGTGTCTACAACACAGGAGAGTCAAATTACTTTGGACTCATCTTAATGAACATGATACCTGCCTCCAAAGAAGGTTAAGATTATAGTGACATCTCAATATGTTTATTGATTCTTGAAGAGTTTGTGGCCTGCAAACTGTGGCCCGATCTTGTCCTGTCATACCTGCTGAACACTGTGTTTTTCCTCAGTTTAGCACTGATCTTATTGGCTTCCTCAATCATCAGGGACAACTTCATGGCATCCCATTGAGGAGAGACTGCAATACAAAAATGAAACAAGTTAACTTCACCACAGCCAACAGCTCTGGGTCAAAGTGTATAAACGTGACCTAGATGGTCTTTAATTCAGCCTAATTTGACATCATTGGATGGAAGGGATTTACTGTTTAAATACTAGATAAGTTACCCAGTGCAAAAAGTAATATTACTCTTACTGTGACTTTTCATTTTCAAGAGCACTCCACATGTCAGGCTCTGAAAGAGTTCTCTACAATGAGGGTAAACAGGCTTCTAGGATACAGATCTGTGGTGCTCATGAGGCAACAGGATGCCGTGCTCCCTTTATAGCATGGCCTCTGTTATCTGATAATTATCAGTGCTTGCCAGGAAAATCTGTTGAAATGCAGTATATTCAAATCTCTCTGGTCATCACGTCTGGTGTTAGTTAGAAGTGAAAATATCCTGGCTCGACACACGATTTTCCTACACTGCTTCTCTGATGTCCCAACGTACCACTCATGCTATTTTCACATCTAACTCAGTGAAATAAAGGTTTATTTCGACCAAACCAGAGTTGGTAATTGTAACAGAGAAAAGAAAAACAGACTGTTTTGGTGGGTGTTGATGAGTATTATTTTGATTCTGTTGCGTTTAAGTGAAGCTTGTTTTACCTTGATGAAATTACTGTCTCTGTCTGGTGGCTTTGGCGAGAACAAACTAACATCTGTTTTCTGGTTAAACAAAAAGGTCTGTCCCTGTAGGGATCCTTTTTATAATGTCGGCCAGACACAATAACAATCGGAGCCTGTCAGTGGCAGAAACAAGCACCTACAGTGGACGCACTACTACTACAACCCTTTATGTGGATGCCAGCTGTTGCTCTCTCACTCAATACTGGACCATGTTCAAAAAGTGCTGTTCCCATTCGTCACTTAGACACAAAAACATGGGAAAACAAGGTCCATAAACACAGATAATATTTGACCAGAACCTCTCCAATTTGTCTGGGACATTGAAATCTTTCAGGACACTTGGACCAGCACCAATGGAAACACAGCTTTATACTAATACTAGATGGAAAGGAAATAGGTGATAGCATTAAAATCAGACTCTGGAAAAAACATCTATTAATATGACTGTGAAGTAATAAGAAACACAAGACTCCTCTGTGTCTTTGGCCTGTGTGAGTGATATATACATATACATATATATATATATATACATATACATATATATATA